>JZKD02S1969593.1:11652-23978 GCA_000966675.3 Picea glauca | reverse complement strand
GGTAAACCTCCCCATAGAGATACCCTCCTTGAAAATCCCATCAAGAACCTGGGAAGAGGATGTGAAGGCGTAAGGCCTTAGTAAACCTGCACAAGGAGGAACAATCCTCTTGAAATCTTGAGATGGCTATGTAGGGATAAGTATCGTTTGATAGGTGAGACCTTATCAGAAGATCTGTGGTCACTCACGAACGTTATATTGAAAGGAGAAGAGGGGGCATTAAATGCCTCAACCCCTTTCCTTTGTTTTTACGAGTAGCAATTAGAGACCGAGACCCACTCAATTCCTAGACTTGATGAAGGAGAGCAATAGATGTGCTGAAGACTCTTCTAAGAGTCAAACCCATGAGAAAGAGCGCAAAGCTCCCAAGTCCCTCATAGTTGATGAAGCTCAGGACAGATAACACCTGGTCAGATGCATAGACCCTGTAGGAATTCACAGAGGTCGAGGAAATCTTTCACGGTTTAAGAGTAGGGAAGCTCGGGAGGGATAGTGTCATTTTGTGCACGGATCCATAGCTGCAATGGTCGTAGAGGAGAAGCAAAGGTCGAGACCTTTGATACTTAAGAAACCTTCCAAGGAGAAGAAAGAGAAGTGCATGCTCAAGGAAGAGCTACAACTGTCGTTAGATTAGCTGGAGCGAAATAGATTTGGGTTGTCGAAAATGCACATCTAGACGTGCATAGAAGAGAGAAGAAACAGACGACGGAGACACTTCGATATAGAAGTGGCGAACAACCGATAACCATTGGATCTTGCAGAGTTGCAAGGCGGTTAGGGTTGGGTGATTCAACCCATGAAGTCACGAGAGGATCAGGGCCATCCATCCGAGGAGGACAGGTGGCAGAGATCCATGGATCTCATGAACTCAGAGGTTCACAAGGTAAGAGCCCAAAGGTTGGGTGCTCCAAGTCGCGAGAGGCGAAGTCGCGAGAGGATCGGGACTGTCCATCTGAGGAGGACAGGTGGCAGCGATCTAGGGATTTCTCGAACTCGGAGGTTCGCAAGGTAAGAGCCCAAAATTTGGGTGCTCCAAGTCACGAGAGGCAAAGTCGTGAGAGGATCAGGACCGTCCATCCGAGGAGGATAGGTGGCAGTGATCCAGGGATCTCGCGAACTTGGAGGTTTGCAAGGTAAGAGCCCAAAGGTTGGGTTCTCCAAGTCACGAGAGGCGAAGTCGTGAGAGGATCAGGACCGTCCATCCGAGGAGGATAGGTGGCAGTGATCCAGGGATCTCGCGAACTTGGAGGTTTTCAAGGTAAGATCCCAAAGGTTGGGTGCTCCAAGTCGCGAGAGGATCAGGACCATCCATCTGAGGAGGACAGGTGGTATATATCCAGGGATCTCGCGAACTCGAAGGTTCTCAAGGTAAGAGCCCAAAGGTTGGGTGCTCCAAGTCGCGAGAGGCGAAGTCGCGAGAGGATCAAGACCGTCCATCCGAGGAGGACAGGTGGTAGAGATCCATGGATCTCGCGAACTTGGAGGTTCGCAAGGTAAGAGCCCAAAGGTTGGGTGCTCCAAGTCGCGAGTGGTGAAGTCGCAAGGAGTGGAGACAACCGTTGGATCCAGAGAGTGGGAGGACCATTGGATCAGGAACCCCATCGCCTATCATGTGTTCAGGGGTTAGGAGGTTGTAAGGAGTCATTTACGACTTCACGAGTAGTGAAGTGCGGAGAGCTGAGCATGAGAGAACATGTGGAAGAACTTCAAGGTGGGGCCCGTGTGATTGGCGGGTGGACACACGTCGCATGGAAAAGGGAGTCAATGCTCCGTTGAATTCTCACTTCTCAGGGGTTCTTGAAGGGAAGGTGCCAAGATTCGACGCTACAACTCGCGAAGTGGTGAGTTGCGAGCAATGCGAAAGGAAGTTCAACCTTCGTTGACTTTCAAATCTCAGAGGATTGCATAAGGAAGGAACGAGAGTTCAACCGTTGAACTCACAAAGCGACGAATAGTGAGAGGAGCTAGCATTTAGTCTAGCCGACGATCACGCACAGAGGACGCTGACAGTAGGGAGATAGTGCTTTGTCGTTAAGTGGCGGGTAGATCTGGATGACCAGAATCTGCGTGCCCAAATCTACGGCCAGGGTTTCATTCCGAAGCCCCCTTGCCATTCTACCTTTAAGATTGGACTCCCTTGTATCGCTGAGTCACGAAACACGAAAAGGCGCCTGGTTTGTTTGGCCTGTGGTCCTAACCCACAATCACAGGGAGGTGAACAGGGAAGAACTAGCCTGTGTTAGGCCCCCGTAGGACTTCGAGGATTATGTCCCTTGAGGAAAAACAAAAAATTTATTTTGTTGTAGTGGGTGTGTGACAGTAACGTCCCCAACCACCCAAAATGGGCCACGCTATGCAAAAACTAATTTATGTCACAATTGTGTTTTCAAATTTCTTTGAATTTTTACCTCTTACAACTTTGTAACACACCCAATCACCTCATTGAGTCTCGTTACCTCTAGTTTGAAGTTTGATACCGTTTAAATAACATAACATGCCCTGCATATGAATACATTATATGCAATGCAATAAGTATAACAATTCATGCATAAACATATATATTTAAGCATACATAATTGACGTAAATGTATATGCATTACTCAACAAAATAATACACACAATAAATAACATGTAAACACACAAAAAGACAAGCATATTTTAATGGTAAATCACCAATTACGTGTAGACCATAGGTGTTCCTCCTAGCCAAAGAATTTTCTTCTCATAAACTCTTAGCAGGAGGTCACACCCGAGATGAGGCTAGAAACTCCATTGGGGAGGGTTCCTAAGTCAGACTAAGGTCTGTCTAGCACAATAAATCCCAGATTAAGGTGGCAATTGTTGCAACTAGCCTACAACCTCTCATTTTCTGTAGCCTATCACACCCCAAGAAGTGTGTCCCTTCTCTACTCAACGGTCTTTCGACTACGCCACTTCCCTTTCAGGGCTTCATCAATAGGCCGAACAAATTTTTTTAGAGCTCTGTAGTTATTTCCCAACACACAGGGAAATCAGTTCACAACAATTCTCTCACCCATATAGAATTCTCACGAGCCTGAAATCCTACTTCTTCAAATGCACACAATCATGACAACTTGCTTCTTCAACTCAAATGATCTCAGTTTACTGGTTACCGACAACTCCCAAATCTTCCCAAGTATAGGTACAAAGATGGATGGTCGGGAGAGTACGAATGGTAAGATTCAAGGTGAGAATAATCATCGGAATGATGAGTGAAAAATGAATATGATATCCTCAAACTCACTAAGTCTCCAATATAAGTATGCATGCAAATGACATGATAAGTGGCATGAGAGTAACCACTTCCTCTCTCTTGGAAAATTCATCCCTCTCCAAAGACTTAGTATAAAATCATCATCATGTCAAAACTTAGACTTGGAATCTTTAAGGAATATTTTTATTATATTCATTGGCTTATACCCTTAGCTTAAGCCCCTCTCTTAAGTCCCTTAGCCCCCCTTTCCTTTAGTGGATTTATTCCCCCCCATACTCTTCTTGTTTGGTTGGTCTGCAAAAACTATGTATTTTTATTAATAATATGTGTGATACATATTACAATGATAATCTCACTATCCTTTTAGAATTTTAGCTCCCCAACCTTGTAACCACATAGGCACTCTGGCCTCAAAACATATTTACAATGGTACCCAGGCCCAAAATAATCTGGCTCACCAGCCTATATGTACATTTACAACTTGGGGTATTCCAATCATAGTAAGTTTTAATATTCCTTGCAATCATTTGTAGGCTATATAACTAGTTGTAAGTTTGTGAGTCAACAAGAGTCATCATCAACAACTCTTTCAATTTCTAAAATGCTTCTTGACATAATTTTTTCCATAAGAATTTCTTATTTGTCTTTTGTAGTTCTATAACAAGATTTGTGATCTTTAAAATTCTTTCAACAAACCTTCAATAGTATCCTACCAAACCCATAAAACTATGTACTTCATGTATGTTAGTGGGTGTCAACCATTCCATATTTTTTCTATCTTTGTCAAGTCTATTGTGATTCCTTCTCTTGAGTTGATATGTCTTAAATAATGAATCTTGGACTCATATAATTTGTTCTCTCTAAGACATTGTAAAAATTTCCATAAATGCTCTTCACGCTCTTATAGAATACATGAATATATCAAACTTTCATCTAAAAATACTTGTACAAACTTTTCAATATACTTTTGAAATACTTCATTCATTAAGCCCATGAACACTCCTATTGAATTCATTAATCCAAAGGGTAATACTATGAACTCATAATGCCCAAATCTAATCTTGAATGTAGTTTTAGAAATATCTTCTTCCTTTATTCTCAATTGATGGTATCTTGATCTTAGATCTATCTTATAAAATATCATCGTTCCCTTCATATGATCAAATAAGTCATCAATTCTTGGTAAGGGCTATTGATTCTTTATTATCACTTTGTTTAATTGTCAATAGTCAATAAAGATTCACTACGATCTATCTTTACTGTTTACAAATATCACTAGT
This sequence comes from Picea glauca, assembly GCA_000966675.3. Taxonomy (NCBI): domain Eukaryota; kingdom Viridiplantae; phylum Streptophyta; class Pinopsida; order Pinales; family Pinaceae; genus Picea; species Picea glauca. The sequence goes on along the minus strand of JZKD02S1969593.1, from coordinate 19,463 downwards.
GCCATCTCCATGGTGATACACTTGGTTGTGTAAATCCTAAATTCAAAATTTCTTGTAACTACATTTGTAACTCTCACAATTCAAGTATTGTCATGCGATAAAGAGCCCTCACAATAGATTCACTTCTAGGGTTAAGTTCAATCATGAACTCTAATTCTCTTTTAGGTGGTAGTCTAGGAAATTCTTCTAGAAATATGTCTGAAAATTTAAAAAATATTGTGTACTATTCCAAATTTACCGAGTCCTTCTCATTCATAGATATTACAACATATATTTACTTCCTTTTCTCAAATTCTTCTTGAGTTGTAATGTTGAAATAAACCTTAGTGACACTCTTTTAGTATTTCCAACTAAACTTATTTTATGACCTACGACATCTATAAAACAATTCCTTTTATTCCTAAAGTATAGCACTACTTCATGGTTCTCTAACTAGTCCATTCCTATGACTATATCATAAGATCCAATTTCACTATGCAACTCATGAGAATTAGTTCTTATTTTATCAATATTAAGTATCTTCCTTATTCTAGTCAAAACAAAGAGATACTTTTGATCTTCAAGATTAGGGTTAACCACCTCCTTATTGTATCTTTATTTTATTTTATTATCTAATTCTTTATCACACCAAATATTCTCCTTAAATTTAGCTTTAATTATATTTTTAATATCATCGGTATTTTGCAGAATAACTTATTCCTTTACTCCCTAATGATTTAGCCAAGACTTAACATCATTGTGTCATCCCCTCTTAAGTTGCTAGTGATTTTGGTTGGAGTTTGAATAAATTTTGGGGAGCCTTGTGTCATTCATGTTGTTTATATTGTTCTTTTACATTAACTACATAATCATAGCTATGCTCTCAATGGGGGAAATGCTCACCTCCATGAGGAGGATAGGATATGGTGTATTGCCTTTAATTTTGAGATTATAAGTGATAAAATTCTTTTGGATTTGCTCTATATTTCTCCAATATTCCCAAGAGATATTGCATCCCCAAACTTCACATCCATATCAGATAACAAGAGTGACAAGAGTCTCAAAGAGGATATGTGTCTTATCCCATAACCAAAGGTCTGCTAATTTACAATTATTTTCAAGCCCATAATAATATTTCCACCCTCCATTTATCCTTTTCTCAATTCTATAGTTCCAATTGAGCTTGTGATGAATATCGATTCCAATATACTTGTATGAAGGAACTTCCTTCAAGAGATTGTTGTCAAACATGAAACTATTGTAGGTTAGCTTTTGAGATTTAATTATCATAACCTTTGTTTTTTCAGTGTTCACTATCATCCCTGTACTAGAGTATAAGTCCTTGAGGATTCTAAGTTTGTTTCTAAGGTCATAGGGATTCATTTTCGTAAAAACAATATCATCAACATATAGGAGAATGACGATGAAAATACTAGAAAAAGTTGGTCCAACACAACCTGCAACTTCCAAAAAATCTATTAACTTGTCATTGTATATGCCAAAAAGGGTAGGGGATAGAGGACAACCTTGCTTGACTCCAATATTATAGATAATTTCTTCTGACCATCCCTCGGTGCTCCTAAACTTGGCAATAATGGTAACTTATTCTTAGCTTGAAGGGAACTTTTCGCTCTTCTAGCCTATTCCAAAGGTTAGTCCTAGGCACAATGCCAAAATCTTTCCTAAAATCAATGAAACAACAAAGGATATTGGTTTTATTGTTCTGACACTTCTATGCAATCGATCTTAAGAGTGACAAGGTGGTCCACAGTTGAATGATAGCCTCTAAAAATGACATGTCCTTTAGCTCTTTTTCCCTGGCTTTCTAGCCATATGCTTATCTTCTTTTCCAAAATACTTCTATATATCTTGGCTAAAATGGAGCTAATCATAATGGTCCTATAATTAGAGGTATTTCTTTTATCCCCACTTTAAAAAATAGGTACAATGAGGCTTTGAGTCTAGGGTTTAGGGAATCCTTGATTTACTGCTAAATTGAAGAGCTTGTGTATGTGAGAGATGAGAATAGGCCCTCCAATTTTTAATATTTTAGCTTGGTAGCCTTCAATGTCCTTAGCTTTCCCGTTTACAAGTTGTTTAACCCAAAAATTTATGTTTTCTATAAAAAAAACTTCATCCTCTATAGAAACATTTGGAATGTTGTCCAAAACATTAGGGGATTCGTAAATATTTTTAAGGTAAGAATTCCAACTTGTCAGGGGAATCATACCCATTTCTTTAGTTTTACGAGTCAAAATTTCCCGTCAAAAATTCTTTGGATCTATATTAGATAGGCACAAAATATTCTCGTTCTTTCTATTTATATAGTGTCTTTTTTCCCTTTTAATTAGGGATTTGTATCTATCAATATTATCATATTTCAAAGACTCATTAGAGGCATCCTTAAAGTTTTTTCTAGAAAGTTTACACTCATTATCATACCAAGGGTTGGAAAAAAAAAATTCCTTTTACACAACACTTTGATAGAGTTAGTTTTTTTATGTAAGTAGAGAGGGTTGTTGTAAAATTATGATAAAGGTCTTCAATATTGTTCTTATATGATAGAATATTTAATTTAGTTTTTAAGTCCTTTAAAAAGAGATCGACTTTATTTTTGTCAAAAAACAATTTCCTTTGGTTATTATAGTTCTCTTCAATGAGGCTTTTGTGCATGATCAAATTTAGAGTTAGGGTTAAATATCTATGATTGGAGTTAGGCTCGTGGTCGTTTAAAACATCAAAATTGACTATTTGGTTGTATACATGGATATATGATATCACATAATCCACACACTGCTACCCATCCCATGGATACAAGTAATTTGGATAGATTTCATCCACTTCATTAGACCATTGAAAATGATTAAATCTCAAGAGCTACAAAGCTTGATTAGCTTGGTACCATACAAATTCTTAGTGAGGTATTTCAAATTTCTTTTGTATCTATTAGCTAAAACAAGGTCCTCTTATAGCCATAGAGGATTAGGTTTGGAATCGTTTCTTAAGATAATAGCTTGATTAGTTGCATTTCTAGCATCAAAGTCTCTTAGGAGGAAGATATTACCTTCATTTCTTAGACTATACATAATTTGTTCTAAGCTCTTATAAGGAAAATTTTTATCTAGATTTTTTTCTCTTATAAAAGGTATAATTAATAGGCATGAAATAACAATATTCTATATATATTTTTTCTTAGTATTAATATCTGAAATCTCCATCCAAATAAACTAATTGAGATGGTCTTTTTTATGAAGTTGAATCTGAGGAGAAATGTTTGTTCTTATGTAACAAGCTATGCCTCCAATCCCTCTACGAGAGGATTTCTTGTTCCATGTTGACCACAATATAAATATGTTTATGTTAGGGACATGGGATTGCTCATGCCTCCAAGTTTCAACCAAAAATATAATATCAAATTCACTTGAGATATAACTTAATATAGGCCTTTTATTCCAGGGAAAGCCCTGACAGTTCCAAGAGAAGATATGAAGTGTGCCAAATTGTTATTTATTGTTATCTTGTTGGTCTCTATCCCTAATAATATCTTTTTGGTTCCTAATTATTGTCCATTTTCCTTCTTTCATGGCTTCCTTTACCTTTTGAACCTCATCCCTTAATTTAGATTGATCTTCTGGAATGAGGTCTTCATTTATAAATATTCCTGACCCTTCTAAGTTCGGATTTTTACTGAGTATATCATATTTGTGGGTATTAGACCTTACCATAACCCTAATCAACCTATATTTATGTTCAATTATTTTTCCCAACCTTTTTGCTTCTATGAGGCTAGCCATTTCAATTTGTGATTTATTTTTTATTTCCTCATTGACTATTGCTAACATGTCATCATCTTTTCGTTCTTTTATACATAAAATTATGAGGTTCAAGGCTCTTTTATTACACTCATAGTCTAACTCTATGAGTTTACTCATTTCATCTTTGATAGGTTTCATATCCAATTTTCGTTCCACACTATTTTGTGCCAAGTTGTTAATTAGATTTTCTTCTAGCTCTTTAATATGGTCGCTAAGATTACTATTTTCTTCGCCCTCTTATGCGTGCCTTGATTGTTTTGTGCTTGGTTTTGTTTTTCTATTTCTTGTAATCTAGCATCCATTTTGTGTAGTTCAGTCTCAAACCCTAATAGTTTATTGTTTGTGTCTGAATCGTATCTTCTAAGGATCTAAATTTATATCAAGCATTGCTTCTAACTCACTTTGAAGTTGGGCTTCTCTCTCTTCTCTACATTTGTCTAATAATTTTATATATTCATATAAAATTTCTAGGGTTACTTTGCTAGGCCTCTCTTTGATATAATTTGGGATCAATGTCGATGAACTACTCATATTGAAAAGAAAATGAAATATATAAGAAACATGTGCACCTTATTCATGGTAGGGTTTGAATAATCAACCACATGTAATTCACCACATACACCACATGCCATAATGTATTCACTGCAAATATGTTGTCCTATGCATACTAGAATCTATGCATAAGTTCTTCACCATAGGGTTTGGATGCTTTAGTATTCACTGGATAAGTTCAAGCCAATGTGCAAAAGGAAAACAATGTCCAGATGTTTAACATTCACTGGTTCAATATTATTCACTGCAGAAGTCACAGTTCATTCTTCATCATAAGGTTTGGATTCTTTAGTATTCACTTTGGAAGTTCAAGCCAATGTGCGAAAGAAAAACAATGTCCAGATGTTTAACATTCACTGGTTCAATATTATTCATTGTAAAAGTCACCGTTCATAGATCATGTTAAAGTTCACTATAGAATCATTGTTCAATATTATTCACATTCATAAAAGTTGTTCAATATGAGGATGCATAACCACATAATCACCATTCAGGTCACCATAGAATCATCATTCATAATCATCACAGTAAGTTAATTCCAAAATTTTATGCAATATTAATTTTATACATTCTCTATTTATGTGTTTTCATTTCAAATTTATAACTCCACAGTTTTATATGTTTGTATAATATTTTTTTAATGAAAACAAAGGTTAATAAATAATGCTAAATATTTGATCATTTTGATCATTTTTAATTAGTCATCACTCAAATCCGATCATAAAATTTATGTTAAAATCATAATTTTGAATTTAGTGAAATCATTATTTTTAATACAATAACAAATTTTATATCCTCACAATACCCCCACTACAACTTAGCTTTATAATGTTGACTATTGATATTTACAATTACATCAATCCAAAATTATTATTGTTGAACTTTTTTTTCTAGTAGTTATCCTCATTTTAAGGACTGTACCTACGATAACTTTGAAAACTCAACATGTCATTTTACACAAATAAAACTTTAGTAGAGAAAATAACACTCCATCCCAAAATCACACAAACTAAACCCAATTAACAATATAAACAATAACATAACATAAATATATATTATATTTTTATTTTTTTAATATATTAAATTAAAAATAACATACCATTAATTTTCCTTTTCTTTCTCTTTTCTCATGTGGGAAGAGCGTTTAATAATAAAATTAACAAACCTCAAGGGTCGCTCTAATAAAAAAAAAAAATTATTCCAGTGATCGAGATATAAACAATATATTTAAATGAGATAATGAAAAAGGAAATATTTATATTTACATATGTATTATTATTTTATTTATATTTTATTAATATATTAATTTTTTTTTTATCAATGTATTATTATTTTATTTATATTTTATTAATATATTAAATTTTTTTTATCAATGCATTATTATTTTATTTATATTTTATTGATATATTAATTTCAAAGGTTATTTATATTTTTATCAATATATTTATATTTTATTTATATTTTATTAATATATTAATTTCAAAGGTTATTTGAATGGAGCATATTTAAAGATATATATGTACATTATAAACTTTAATTTATTATATGAGAAGTTTGAAGTCTTTCATAGCTTATAACCCATTTTAATATATAAATGAGTATTTGTGATGTTGCTTCTTTTGCTGCTCCGGAGTGTGAACGGGTTGGTGATGATATTTGGGAGAGTATTGGTTTATGGTATGGTTTTGAGGTTTTATTTATTTATTTTTAATTTTAAAATATAGTAAAATAGATTTAATAATCATTTTACAATTTGTTGTAAATTATTTTTATTGATTTTAATAGTTTGTTTTTTTTTTAAATTTTTTTTAAACAAAATGTTTTGTATTTTAATTATAGTGATAGTAGTGATAGTTGAGGTTAATTTTTATTATTTTAACTATGTTTTGTATTTTAAGTATAGTGATAGTTGAGTTTAACTTTTATTATTTTTATTAATTTTCTTTTAGAAAGTTAGGATTAATGTTGAGATATTTCTTATAATACTAATATTAATTTGTTTGTTATTTGGAACATAATTTTTTTTAAGGAGTTAAGTATAGTGATAGTTGAGTTTAACTTTTATTATTTTTATTAATTTTTTTTTTAGAAAGTTTGGATTAGTGTTAAGATATTTTTTATAATATCAATATTAATTTTTTTGTTATTTGGAATATAATTTTTTTTTATGAAATTATGGGAAAAAAAACAAATCAAACTTCCATTTTTATTCTGTGTTTTTTTTTTCACCTTTTTATAATAATGAATAGGGTTTATTTAAAAAAAAAATGCCACAGAGACAAGTAATTAAAACAAAATGTAAATATTAGATCAAAGTTATAAGTTCAAAATGCAAAGTTGCATCAAGTTCTACCCAAGAGGGTGAACCATCGAAAATAACTTTCTTCTAATTTTTTGAAAGTATATTATTTTACATATTGTTGTAGAAAGCTTATTACTCGAAAAAACATACTAAATACTAGGTACCCGACCTTTCTTGGGCAACTTGCAATTGACGTTTTTTTGCCACATTCTCTTGTAGGCCTTTGCATTTTTTCTCCTTGCCATTATTAGTTGGAAAAACACTACCTTGTTCTAGTGCCAACTTGAGGGAGGGAGAGGGTTTCGAGAGGTCTAGGAGGATTCTACTCTAGGGGATGAGTCTTCATGAGAAGGATGGTTCACGACACTATCCAGAATGCCAAGAAGTGCCATGATATGTTCCATGAGTTGATTGACCACATCTATCTAATCAAAGATCTCCATGTGTATACTTCATTGGATGCCCATAAACACATCCACTTCCTTCTATCAATTCATCAAATTAACTACTTGCATGGATGTAGAAATAACATAGTTATCTAGTGCTCCATAGCTTTGCTAAATTTTCTAATTGAATTCCACCTGCCATCACTCCCAACTAATCCTTGTATTGACAATTCCACATTGGACTTATATGATATCCTTCATACATCACTTGAAGCCTTTGCTAAATTCCCCCAACTCACAAGGCCTTGTAACACCCTTTACTACAATGACACTACACCATCCTTCTTCCTACTAACCAAAAAGCCAAAGTAACACCCAAACACAACTAATACACTACCAAAATGAAACCAAGATAAACAAAAATGCAAAAGCACATACTTAATGACAAAAGAGAGGCTCCCTCTAAAGCTCTAAGTTATTCAATAAAAGGAAGAAATTGAAACAAAAACCTAAAAAACCAAACTCCTAAGATAATTTGAAATTGATACTTGTCTTAGCCAAATAACCCACATGAATTCCCAATTCCCGTCTAAACTATCATAATATTCTTAATCCTTCTCACAGTTATGTTGAGAAGTGAAGTGATAATAGGTATGATGAGAAATTAAATAATAAGACAACCAATTCTTAAATGACCATCATTTAATGCTATCTCCCATTGAATCCATAAACTCACTACGGGTGTATGTGAAGAGATGTGCCCCAATTTATATTACT
>JZKD02S1969582.1:44515-56627 GCA_000966675.3 Picea glauca | reverse complement strand
CTCCGTATTTATGTGCCTATCTGTTTATATGATGTTGTTGTTGCTTTATATATTGAAAAATGTTTAAAATTTTGAAAAAAAATGAATAAATTATGCATTTTTTAATGTTTGCCGATTTTTTCGCCGATTTTTGCCGAGCCGATGTTTTCAGGACCCTTGCCGAGTTTTTTCCGTTGCCGAGTTTTTCCACTAGGATTATGATGCCTATGACTTATGGACCCCTAGAGGGTGTACTTGTTGTCTCTACAGGACTTTGCCCGGTGAACAAGTACATGGAGAGATGACTAGCTTGGACCTTCATGAGGGCTCAAAGCCCATTTGATGGATGTTGAGACCCCAGCCAGGGGGCAGGATGAAGATGAAGGGGTTTTTCCAAGAAGAAGAAGGGCGTTGCCTTTGGAGGCACTTTCATGGACCTAGACCTAGGCGGCGGTGTCTTTCCCACCTGAACGTTGGCTTTTGGAGGCCTTGGACGTCACCCATACAGCCTTGGATGTTTCTACATGCAGTGGTTGTCACCTTGGGGATAATCCTGAGGTTATTGGCACGTGTGGGCAGGGTTTTGGCCTTTGGAGGCCCAACGTTTCACTCCCTGAGCCCAACATTCCATGACAGAGGTCCAACGTCACCCTAGAAGGGCATGAATGCACCCCTAGGAGGGTCTTTACATGAAAATTTATTTTATTTTGTCCATAATTTAATTTTAGTATAAATAAACATAAAGTGACATTCATTTTATCATAACTCTCACTTGGGAGAGTGGAGGTTTGAGATTTTCTCCCTACTAAGGGTTATTGGCAGAAATAAGGAGGGTGCTACTCTTTTAAGGCTTTTTTTTTTTTGGCACTTGGACAAAATTTTTATGGTTTTACATGATTATTTTTGGTGCAAGTAAGTATATTTTTACTTTGTCATTGTAAACGGTTATGGTAATGGTTTGTCTACTCATACAAGATTATGAAATTGCATGTTTTAATTAATGCTTGAAGTAAGAAACTTAAAGTGCTAACTTTCTTGCTTTTCATTTGCCTAGCTTTATTGAATTGATCTAGTAACTAGTGAAACCCTAGGGACCTAAAGTGCTAGCTCTCTAGAGGTTTATACTTAGTTATTGTGCAAAGTACTTTTTAGCCATAAAATCCAAGAAGGAGGAGGTGCTAGAGCCTAGAAGTGCCTACACCCTAGTTTCCTCAATTCTTGAGGTCAAACCTAGGAGGACTTAAGGTGCTACTCCTCCTAGATCTTTCTCCCTCTTGGATTATGTGTAAAATCACTTGTTAGCAGCCTTGAAGGAAGCCACCTACTTGACTCCACTATCCTTAGAAAGGCACTAGTCAAACCTCACTCTTTGACAAGTATTTTCAAACTCAAACTCCAAACTGTTTCCTACTTGATTACCCTGCTAACTTTAACTAGTTAACTAACCTAGCTTAGAGATACTAACAGCCACGTAATTACTGCTGATAATTCACTATTACAACCATTGTTTGTAGTCTATATCATCCTACCAACCACCTTAGAACAGCCCAAAATTTGTACAAGGCAAGTTACTATCAATATATGCTCAAGTGTTTGTTCAATTGCTTTAGCAGCGTACATTTTTTAAGCTTGTTTACTGCTATCATTACTTCTATTCTACTGCTGTTACATTTAACTTAGACAACCTATTTAAATCCAATTGTTGGTTGATATATTTAGAGAAATCACATAAGACAAAGTATTATCATTGATGCTTTAAATGCTTGTTCACATTGTCTGCACAAGTGTCTTCTTGTTGATACAAATTGCAGTTGTTATCATTTACTTATCGCTATCATCTACTTGTCATTTGCTACATACATAGACAGACAGCATATATTCACAAGTTTACTGTCTTGTTGAAGCATCATTATCATTGGTTATTGCCTTTAACGCTTGTTGTTGTATTGGTAAGGGGCAGGTACACTTTATCTTTCTTTTGCTTCATCCTTTAAGACTTAAACTTGACTTGAACGACCTAGAGAGAGGGGTAGTTCACTTATCATTTATTTCCCTTCATTAACCCACTAGGTCTAGGGGCGTCTCCCTTGGAGAAGGTTTTTCCTCCTAAATAGAAAAGGGTATCCTGTTGAGGTGACAGTGACGGGATTACCCTCGTGTTACATCAATCTCGGCCTACTTGCCTTTAGGCTTTGGGCAAGTACAGATTGTACGATAATAGGCTCTAAGTTTACTCAATCAAATCTGCCCTTGTTGTTGTTTTAGGACAGTAAACAGGTCTGAAATTTTCTGCCAATAAATCTGCCTTCAAACTGATGGTTATATGCTCTTTGAAGGTGCCCTTGCAAGTGTTTTAGTCACTGAATGTTAGCACATGCAAACATTAAAACATATAGCACTCCTCTAGGATCTTTACAAGCTCCTACAGTCTACTGTTGATTTAAACACTAAGCATACATGAAATTTGAAAACAAGTATATTTGGTCAACATGACCCTAGATAAAACCCTGGATAAAAACCCCCCAAGGAAAACCAGTTTAGAATGAAAGTGTATATATGTGATGTCTCAAGCATGGAAAACGACAAGTAAGCAAATACAATGGAACCTGTAAAAATTGCAAGCTCCTCTCAAGCTTTGCTAGAAGGTTACAAGAAGGATGAGCTCAAACGAGTGTGCCCCCTTCCTTTGTTGCCTCATCCACTGAACTGATGTGCCCTTGATATTCTCTTGGTTGTTTGAGAAACCCTTGCATGCAAATCTTTGTTTGTATGTTGTCACAAACCTCCACCAATCAGATCTACAAAAGCACAACAACCACTAGTGCCTACTAAGCTTGTGCCCTCCTCCAAGAGTGCGCCCTCATCCAAGCAAGAATTGTCACCACAAAATAAATAGGCCCTAAGCCTCCTTGCGCCCTCCATGAAAGATGGTGCCTAAGCTCTCCTCTCCCAATGCTTCCATTCTCATCCTCTTGCTCCTCTCCAAACTCTCCAAGTGAACAAATGAAGGAATGAGCCTCCTTTTTCCCTATGTGCCCCTCTTAAGGAATCATAAGGAAACCTTAAAGATCAATGGCTAGGATCACTCCAAGCCATATCTAATCCATGGTTGAGATCTCTCAAAAAGAATCTCAACTCAAAACCCACTTTGGGTTAAGTTTCCATAGTTCACTTTATGTCCCTCAATTCACCCACAAAGTGAATTAATAGTCAATTTTCACTCAAGTGACAAATTTCACCCTTTTGACTTAGAAAAATGTCAAAGTGAAATTAGACACAAAGTATAAGGCACAATGGGTCAAATATTTATCTCTTGTGGTTAGAGACCCACAACCACAAGGGGACCACTTTCCAAGGTACACCAAAACTCAACACTCCCTCTAAACGAGGAAAGTGTTTCTCACCAAGCCTATCTTTTCTCTAAAGTAGACATGGTTGCCCCCTTGGTAAGGCCTTGTGAGAATATATGCCACCTGCTGATTAGTTGGAATATACTGGAGCTTCACTGCCCAAAGTTGAACCCAATCACTAATGAAGTGGTATCTGATCTCAATATGCTTCGACTTGTCATGAAACACTGGATTCTCAGAGAGTTTGATACAACTCTGATTATCGCAGTGAATGACCGTCGGAGACAACTCGTGACCAAATAAACCAACCAACAACATACGAAACCAAATGGCATCGCAATTGGCTTGACTAGCTGCCATGTACTCTGCCTCGGCCAAACTCAAAGCAACTGACTTTTGCTTCCAGGTAACCAAGAAACAACTTCTGATCCCAAGGCAAAGCAACACCCTGAGGTGCATTTCTTATCAATAGCACATCCTTCCCAATCTGAATCTAGCCAACCAAACTGACTCCATTCCTTCTAATGTAGTCCAAACCAAAATCCATTGAACATGTTATGTACCTCAAAACATGTTTTGCCCCAATCCAGTGAACATGTTATGTACCTCAAAACATGTTTTGCCCCAATCCAGTGAACACTCCTAGGCTCCACCATAAACTGGTTGAGAGTGTTCACGACAAAACAAATATCTGGTCTGGTCTTGACCAGATACATCAAAGAACCTATCAGTTTCCTGTATCTCGTAACATCCACCAACTGGGAATCTGAATCGCTAAGCTTCTTCCAGTTGGTGACCATAGGTGTAGACATGGGCTTACAGTCCTCCATCTGAAACCTGCTCAAGATGTCTGCAGCATACTTCTCCTGCCCCAGAAAGATATGACCCTCCTCTTGCCAAACCTCCATGCCCAAGAAATAGTGCATCAAACCAATGTCTGTCATCTCAAACGTTGATGCAAGTCCCAGATTGCAATCAACTATGAGAAGCTCTGCTCCTGTGATGAACAAATCATCAACATACAGTATGAGAATGAGTGTATCCTCACCTCGAATGATGTAGTAGAGGTTAGGATCTGCCTCACTCTTCTCAAATCCCATCTGAAGCAAATAAGCATCAATACGTGAATACCAAGCTCTTGGAGCTTGCTTCAGACCATACAGTGCCTTTCTCAGAAGGAACACATGAGAATCTCTTTCCATCACTTCAAACCCCTGTGGTTGCTTAATATACACCTCCTCCTGAATAAAGCCATTTAGAAATGTGGGCTTTACATCCATCTGATGTATCCTCCAACCCATCTTTGTTGCTATGGCAATAATGCTCTGAATGGACATGTATCTCGCAACTGGTCTGAATGTCTCATCATAGTCAACTCCCTCTACCTGAGAGAATCCTCGCGCCACAAACCAAGCCTTGTGTTTATCTATGCTTCCATCTACAACATACTTGGTCTTATACAACCATCTGGAAGTCACAACCGACTTCCCCACTGGCCTCGACACCACCTCCCAAACATCATTGTGCATAATGGAGTCATACTCCTCCAGCATGGCATCTCGCCAAACCTTCTGGTCAACTACCTACGCAAATGTCTCGGGCTCTGAATTTGGTATGCTGGTCACCATTGCCAAGTAGGACCCAAGCCTATCTAGTGCTCCACTCTCTTTGAACAACCCCCTGGGCTCTCCAAAATTCTCCTTAGCTTCCTTCAAGGTCTCCTAAAACCATCTCAGTTTCCTCTTCCCTGCAGTAACCAAAGGAGAAGTAAGATCTCCTCTCCCGTGAGTCTCTGCCTCAAATCTCATGCCAACACTCTAAGATCTTGAAGTGTCTGCACCATCTGCTTGAGCCCTCTGCAACTGTGAACTTGAAGCTGTGCAAGGTGACCCTATCACCCCTGAAACTAGTGTACTCGACACATGAGGTTGTGCTCCCTCTGAAACATCAATCTATGTCTCTGCATCCTCCTCACTACTGACTCTCAACTCGAGAGACCTCCTAAAAGCTTTGCCCTCCTCAAATCTAACATCTCTTCTCAACACCACTCTCCACTGAGATGGAATGTATATCTGATAGGCCTTCAAGATCTCTGAGTAACCAACTAGAATCTCCTGCTGGGTTGTGGGGTCTAGCTTTGTCCTCTTCTCTGAGGGGACATGAGAGTATGTCAAGCATCCAAAAATCCTGATATGCTCAACATCGGGCCTCCTACCAATGAAGGCCTCCTCAGGAGTCTTCTTCCCCAAAATCTTGTGGGGACTCTTGTTCTGCAGATAAACTACAACAACACTCGCCTCAACCCATAAGTATAAAGGAAAAGTTTGATCATGCAGCATAGATCTCGCTGCACTTGTAATCGCCCTGTTCTTCCTCTCAGCAACCCCGTTCTGTTGGGGGTTGTAAGGCACGGTCATCTGTCTTTTGATCCCTTCCTGGGAACAAAAGTCTACAAACTCTATGGAGGCATACTCACCTCCATTGTCTGACCGCAAGACCTTGATCTTCTTTCCATTCTGGTTCTCCACAAGAGCTTTGAACTCTTGGAACCTCTTGAAAACCTCACTCTTGGCCTTTAGGAAATAGATCCAAGTCTTCCTGGAGTGGTCATCTATGAACGTGAGATAATACTCACAACCACTCCAGGACGCCCGAGACATGGGCCCACACACATCTGTATACTAAATCCAGTATTCCAACTAACCTGCTATCACTGCTGGGGCAAACAGCCTGGGTAAACTTACCAAGTGCACACCCTCTGCACACATCCTGATGCTCTAGGTTGAACTGTGGCACACCTGTCACAACCTCTCTCATCCCTCCAAGAGCACCATGATGAAGGTGAGCCATCCTCTGATGCCATAACTCACATAATTGACTGTTGGTGCTACTCGTTGCCAAAGCATGCAGGGGATGAAAAAGAAATCTGTATGGTTTACCATCCCTCACTCCAATCACCTGCCCTAAGGTGAGATGGGACCCCTTAGGGTGTATGAGGACTTTTGTCCCTCTAAAGGACACCTCAAGACCCTTGTCTTGGAGGGTGGAGACTAATATCAAATTCTTCTTCAACCCAGGGACATACAACACATCCCTGAACGAAATGGGTGGCATACTCTCCCTCTAAAAAGTAATTGTGCCACGCCTAGCAACCCTGACTATGGTGTCATCACCAAGTGCAATTTCCATCTTGACCTCGCGATCTCTGAGATCAATGAAGTGCTCTCTCACACCTGTCATGTGGCTTGAAGCTCCACTGTATATGTACCAGATATTGGGTGTTGTCTCAACTAAAGTGCAACAAATAAGGAAGGCACACTCCCTCTCAAACTGTTCCTGAAACTCCTCCTCATCTGTTGTAGTTGTTGTACCACCCGGCTTCTTCCTGTTGGGACATTGTCCAACATAGTGCCCCATCTTCTTACAAGCAAAGCACTTCACTTTGCTCATATCTGACTTCATTGTTCTTATAGGAGAATTAAGAAATATCTTCTTCATGTTTAAGATGAAAGTTCCTAAAGTTTCTAGACAAGGTGAACCCAAAACTATGTCAACATCGTCTTTATACATAGTTGTAACCTTGAAATAGGATATAAATTTATAATCATCAATGTTAGTTGTACGTTCTTCATTTCATATTGTTCATCGCCAAAAGTGATTTTTTTTTCGATCATTCCTAGCTATAATCCCTTTTTATTGAATAGTACCTTTTTAGTATTCCAACGCTCATGGTTGAAAGACCTTTATAAAAAATCTTTCTTTGTTTTTATTAAAATCCATTTTAAAGATTTTTTAAGCTTCTCTCAACAATTCCTCTTCCAATTACACTTTCCCTTTGTTGTACTGCAATCTAACAAAAATACTTTTGTCTGAACTGCTTCAAACCAAAACTGATCACTAAGATGACGCCCTTTCAGCATGCACCTAGCCATCTCCATAATTCATTTATTCTTCCTCTTTGCTACCCCATTTTACTGTGGTGTTTTGACAACAAAAGTTAGTTTTTGAATACCATGATGATAGAAAAAATCACGAAATGCATGTGACTAATACTCACCTCCTCTATCACTCCTGAACACCTTAATGCACTGACCACTTTCATTTTCGACCATAGCCTTGAATTGCTTAAAAATGACAAATACATCAGATTTGTTCTTCAAAAAAATACCCATATTTTCCTTGAAAAATCATTGATGAATGTTACAAAGTACTTCGCACCTCCAAAGGATTGGGTTCTCATTGGACCACAAATAGCACTATGAATTAATTCAAGTACATGAGTTGCTTTGGTTTTGTTGTTATCAAATTTGAATCGATGTTGCTTCCTTGCCAGACATGCTTCACATACACCTTCATCTTCATCAGTGTTAGGCAATCTATTCACCAAATTATGTATATGAAGCAATTTCAAATAGAAGTAATTAAGGTGCCCATATCTTTCATGCCATAATTGATCTCTAAAGTAGAACATGTCAAAAAAGCTTGTTGCTTTGGAATACCATCAAACCTGTAGATATCATTACACTGCAATCCTCCGTCAATGGTGTTCTTGTTACAATCCTTAATAAAAAATCATTTCTTATCAAACACAATAGTTTAGTTTTCATGAATAATTTTACTCACAAAAAGTAAGTTTGTATTTAAGCTAGGAACATAGAAGACATTTTGTATGTTTTTATGCAATCTCCTGAAACTCTCATGGGTGATTCACCTCTTCCGTGCACCTCGTGAGTACTGTTATCAAGAACAATAATAATCTCATTGTCACAGGGAGCAAGTTTTGAAAAAAAATCTTGATTACCAGTCATATGCTTGGTGGCTCCCGAATCAATGTACCAAACACATTAAGAAGCAGAGATGTCAGTATGAGAAGCCACAGACAAATAATCAGTGGCAGGTTCTTGTGGAACAACTCTACTACATTCTACAAAATGACTTGGATGCATGCCCCTTCTACTTCTTCCTTTATGATGTCCTCTACCTCTATTCCTCTCAGCCTCATGCTTTTGTTTAAGATAACACTCTTCTTCATTATGATTACTCTTGCTATAATAATTGCAATGCTTAGAACCTTGAGAATTTGAATAATTTGGCCTCCTATTTTAATTTTGATTCCAATTATACCTTCATCCTCGACGACCTCTATCACAAACTCTTCCTCTGTGTCTTCCTATAAAAGCTCAATCTAGTGCAAGTTCATTTTTCTTAAGTCTTTGCTCTTCCTGGAGTAGTAAGCCTACAACTTCTTTAAATGTGGGAGTTTCCTATCAAGAAGACACACAAAATGAAGCTACATAATGTTGATACTCATCAGTTAGGCTATTAAACAGAATGGTTATAAATTCCTTATCTGTAATCTCTGTGTCAATCGCTGATAATGCATTTTTTAGTTCCTACAACTTATGAACATGAACTGTAATGGAATCTAATGCTACCATCTTCATACTGGTTAATTTGTTTCTCGACAATAAAATTTGAAGTTCATTTGAAGTTATACAAATTCTTTAACTTCGTCCAAACCTCAACAGCAATGGTAATACCATGAATGTGAAGAGGAATATCATCCTCCAAGGAAAAGGTAAGAAGTAATGCATTTTTAATTTTCTTCTTATAATCAATCATTAGACATGGTATCTGGTTTTCGAGTTGTCTCCGTAACAATTTCCCAAAGATCGTGATAAGACAAAATTTGCTCCATTTTTTTCGTTCCTAGGCAGGAAAACTTTTATCATTTAATTTACAAGACTAGGACATCATGAAAGTATTAATAATGGCCATGTTTCCTTATAACTTCAAAAAAATATGCTTATATCTCCAATAGAAATCAAAAACCCTTATAACTCTTTAAAAAAAACCTTACAACTCCTTTAAAAAATATAAAATAAACTTATGCCTCTTCAACAAATAAGACTTATATAACTTGAAAAATTTCAAGATTCTTGTAGTGACGTCAACGCAATTCTTTTAAAAATATATACTTCTTATATCTTAAAAAAATCAGTAACTTCTACTGTCGGTACTAACGTACGAAATTATTGAGCCACTTATGCCTCCTCCTACTATCTGTATTGTCATACAAATTTATTAAGTCACCTGCACAGGCACCGTACGGTTCACTGTTTCGTTGTACGAATTGCAGACTAAGAGTCGCCATACACTTTAATAAATTCGTTGTCGTACAGGTTTAATTTAGTCGTATATTCTGCTGCGGCTTCTGTCCTTACAATTCAGCCGATTGACAGATTAATCTCTATCGTCCACCATACAATTTTAAATTGTTGATTTGGAGCACTGCCATACAGAATCGATGTTCGAACTGTCGTATGATTTTTTTAAATGCTGGGTAATACAATTTTTTAGCACTGCCGTATAGAATCGTTGTTCAAGCCATCGTACAAAAATTTTTGAATGATAGTCCTTTAATAAATTGTTGTACGAAATTCACTGTCGTACAATTCTTCTTCTTGGCTATACGATTCTTCTACATGGATGTATGGATCTTTCCTTGACTATACAATTCTATGTCTGTCTCTTTCTCCAAGTTCTCTAGCGTGCCAATCTTTGTTTTGACACAATACTTTAGCGTTTCCCTAGACTATAGTCTATAATCATTGTGGCTCTGATACCATGTTAAACTATGCTTATGGAGAATATACAAGAGACAAGTGAAAGAGTCTAAATGAGAGATGTATTATATCAATGTGTAAGGTTACATAAGGTGGTGCTGTATATATATCTAGCAAGTTCCATTATTCCCATTAGGAACTGCTCACCTAATTTTGTGATCACATTTATCATAAATGTCATTTATTGCATACAACTTAATTTCCACTTTATGATATTACATTATTACTTTAATACATTTATTACTAATGAAATAAACATTACAATATCTAACGGATAAAAGTATCATAAAATCACTAATTAGGCATGTTAAGCTTTCTGCCAAATTTTAACACTTGGGTTAGCCAATTTCATCAAAATTGGAGGGTGATGATTTAAGCAACAACAAGGTGGATGGACTCGGATATACAAGTAGCAACAATCACTAGCACCAAAGTCCCAGGAGGATGAGGATCCCAATATAGGGGATGGCTTTTTTATATGTACTTATTTGTTGTAGCATGGTGTTTTTTGTAGTCTAGAGGCCATTTAGAGCCTCAAGAATTTATGTGTTTTGTTTAAGATATGTATTGCACTTGGTGTTATTTTGCTATGTTCACTCATACATGCCCATGATAAAACTCTGCATATTTGTTCTAATGATTTAGATTTACATTGATGTCATGAACACACATATATTACAACTTAAATATTTTATGTATGTTTTGGTCTATTGGTTTCATTTTGTTTTTCTCAGTTCTGGTCCATTTCCAGTTTTGAGGGTCGACTGGTTTGGTTCTAGTTCCAATTCTGATTATATTGGAACTTTCGATAACTATGCTCATGCCTGGAAGCACAAACCAGTGCCATATCAAGTACTAGTTATGATTTCCTACATTTTATGATCTCCTATATTTTCCTACTGAAATTCAATTTTCCTTGACATGAAATAATTTTATTAAATTCTCAAGCTTTACAATGACATAGATATTAGACAGCCCTGCATAGAGCTCAATCGATTAGGGGAATTTAAACGATATAAAACAAAAAATATAAAAAACTAAAAGCCTTGACGCCCAGGTTGTCATAAAACAGTTTTGGTTCATTCAGGTGCAATTTAAAAGGTCGTGTGTATCCTCCAAAGTAAATGCAATGGTCAATGTCTCTAAGTATTTAAGACAATGTCAATTTTCATCAACAATTGGAATCTAGTGGTTTTTTTTTTTTAATTTACCGACTTTTTGGCCATTAAATATGAATTCCATCTTATATTACAACTAGCAGTACTTGAAAACATTACAAGTTTTGAGGGAATTCCCTTTTCTTAATGAATGTGTGAACACTCCAAATGGAATACCAAATATATTTCTGAGCTAATGCATAATTTTGAATATGACTATAGGGATGACTCCCTTGATTCTCTTCTTCTTAAAGTCATGACTGTACCTATAGACTCTGAACATATGGAGTCAATCTCATAGTTTGTATTAGGAACATAATGTATAACTGCTGGAATTCAAGTGCTCCCATATTAAAGACATAATTTAAAATGCTTGCGTTCAGTGAACTTGACATGAGCAAGGCATACTGATCAAACAAGCTTGATTACCAAATTATTCTTATAGAGTATGATGCATCTGACAATGTCTTATGAATAACTTAATAATAACATACAAAGTTTAAACAAAGAAGGTGTCGAAAAAAATGATAATATAACATTTTACAGTGACCAATACCTTTTGTTAGCTGGAAAACATGCAGAGCACAGCGTTCTGCAGCAAGGCGTACAGGTGTGCTTCCATCCTTCAGACATTCTGCAATCATTGGTCCCAAAGTAGGGAGGTATGAAGTAACAGCGATAGCATTCACCTGCTACAATTTCAATCCTAACATAGGTCAGGGAAGGCAAATATAACAGAAAGGCATAGCAACTTAGTACCAAACCAAATAGTGAGCCAAATAGTGAGATAAAATCTGTTAACAATTAGCTGCATTAAATTTTAGCATCACCTTTGCAACAGACTTAAGGCCTCCTAAAGCTCTTCTGCGCACATCACTGGACTCATCACGCAAAGAAGATGACAGAAAAGGCAAAAGCTCTGAAAATTTGTAAGGCCCCGAATAGTGAGACTGGGCTTGATAGACTAGAAGACATCCTAAAGCCTTTGTTGCAGTTTCAC
>JZKD02S1969582.1:0-44505 GCA_000966675.3 Picea glauca | reverse complement strand
TGAAGTCCAATGAGGTTGGAACCACTCTCAAACATCCTGAAACAATTAATGGTAATGTTAAAAATTTAAGTAAAAGGATGAAAATGAAAGATAAAGGAGAATGTCACTTTTTTAAGAATTTAACATTACCATTAATTACTACCCTCAGTTGCACACCAAAACACCTTACAACTCCACCTTGTTACTTAGGTTTAAGGTTTTAGGGGGGTTTAGAGGGTTTTAGGTTTAAGGTTTTAGGGGGGTTTAGAGGGTTTTAGGTTTCTGGGACCAAACCGACCGATTTTTGGCGATTTTTTGTCGAGTTTTTCCAAAAAATGAGATTTTTTGACTGACTAAAAAATCGCGCGTTTTTTTAAAGTAAAAATCGCCGGGCCCAAAAAAGCGCGATTTTGTCGATTTTTGGCGTTTAATCGCCGATTTCTTCTTCTAGGATCATAATATGTAAATCACATCTACGCCCAAAAATGTGCATCAAATCCCTCTAAACCCAAACAAATTCTCAAAATGTTATGCAACTTGACAAGTCTAGGGTTTGGAATGGTTTTAGGGTGCCCTATTGGGCCAGTCTCCCTTAAGTAAAGGTCGTTTCCTCAGTGGAGCTTGATTCAAATCATGCAAACATATGAAGTGGTGAGGGGAAAAACTTTGGGCATGGGGTGCATGTGATAATAGGGAAATGTAACACTCACCTATGGGTGCCTTTGTTGAGGGTGAGTTGCACCTTGTCATGGATGCAAATGTTTCCAAGCCCACTAATTGCCATTTATTTTTATCTTTGCTTTCTTCTTTTAGCTTTCTTTCTTCATGCTGCAAGGAAAGAGTTGATGGCCATCGCCCTGGCTTGGTGACCAACTAGTGGTAGTGTCACCCACAAACATTTCATGGAGATTAGAAAGTTGGCTCGTGATGAGACCCCCTTTCTCTTGGCCATGCAACGAAAAGCCACTACCCTGGCTTGGTGACCAGTTGGGTGGTAGTGTCATACCGCTACATGTTCATGGTCATGATAGGTCGACTCATGATGAGACCTCCTATCCACCAACAATTGCCTCAAGTGTTTTATTCATATGTGGGCCCCCTTTTCTTGCTGAGAAATGTTTCAGTGCTTTCAAGGCTTATATTGCACTATATTGTCTTGTTTTGGTGTTCTAACTTTGTTTTGCAGGGATACAACCTTGGCAACCATCTTCCACCTGCCAAGACCTCTTTTTCAAGTCTCAAAGCCTCTCTTGACTTTGGCCATAGGGATGTCCTTCTAATTTCCTCATTATCTCGTTGCATTCCTCCTAGGGTCACCTAGGATTCCCCCCTTGTGTAGGATTTCTCCTTCACTAAAGAGAAGGGATGGTTTATCTAAGGTGACAATGGGTAGACTCTCCCATACTTGTCACACTATTGTGGATTGGTTCAGGCTTTGGCTAACCTACACTTTGTGCGATAACAAGCCCAAGAGTGTTTGCACCCTAGGGACCATTTTCTTTAAGGTTAAATCCCAAGGCTCAAGAGGGTTTGCACCTTAGGGTTTAGATCTCATTCTTCTAATTCATCTAGCTCAATCTTAAAGGTATTGCATGCTGGACTTCATAAGCCCTAAAACATGACGACACTAGTCTAGACCTATTCTTGTGGTGAAAATTGCATTTAGATTTAATATCCTCTCTCTCTCAACAATCCTACTAACTTTCCTAACCCTAATTTTAGCGAACAAATGTTATTATTTGTTGTCGTTACAAATGTTTTCTACAACCACTAATTTTTACTTTAATTTGTTGCATACATACATGGAAAAGTGGCTTAAGACACTCGAAAATTTCATCTAGCAATTGGATAATATTGTACATGTTGAAGGCTTGTTTTTCACGCTAAATTGCTACATTTCTGAGTACTATTTCTTCTTGTTGTTGCAAAATATTAATTGTTGTTGTACACCACTTATTTACTGCTGTAATTTGCAACAACCATTGCATTTATTCATCATCTAGTGTCTAAGAGATCATCTTAAGCTTTATAAATTGGCAATTGTCTATATTATGCTTCAAATTGTTTATTGTCTTGTATAGGTGAAAATTGAAATAATTGCCTTGTTACGTTCATTTTCCCTCCTAAACCTAGACCTAACCATCATGTAACCAAGATAGGGGATTGTAGGCTCGACTAATCTTGTTATTTGATCCCTTGAGGTCACCAAGGAAGCCTCCCTTGTGGTGGACCTCCTTCCATCCCTAAAACGAGGGAAGTCTCTACTTAGGTGACAATGGTGGGCACTTCCAATTGTTACACAAGATTGGGATCTTGTGGAGGGATTTGCACAAATACAAATCCTGTGATAATAGGCCCAAAGGGATAAAAGTGAATAATTATTTTCAGCTCAATGACAAAGTACACTGTATAACCCCACTATTCGACTATTTATTATAGTGATATATATTATTGGTGTTATTATTATTGTCGTATGCTACACGAACTTAGTAGGTCTTGTATAAGTCAAGGTTAGTAAGCATATACAATGTAGGACCTAGTATCAAAATCAATGTAGGGACTATAAGTAATGTTGCATTGCCCCTGACTCCAAAATAGTATTTGTGTTTGAATGAGTAAACATTTATTCTCAAGTTTCTTTCTATCAATATTTTTTCTAATATTTGTTGTAGATTATCTTGGTATTGCTCGAGGGAGCAATAAGCATTTCCCTAGGAATAACATCAATGTTATGTGTAGGACTATAATTGAAAAATTGTTGCGACTTTAGAGAACCAATCTACCTGAATTTGCCTTAAATTAAAAATGGGCGTCATGGTTCATTAGAATTGTGTTGGGAATATCATTAATGTGATGTATAAGACCATAATTGAATAATTATTGTGACATTCAAGAACTCCGTGTATAAGATTTTATTTAGATAATTGGTCTGACCTTCAAGAAGCCATCTTCCCTGATTAATATGTACACTTCTAATTGGCCCATGCCTTATGATTAACAATAAGCATCATTAGACTATTATTTGAGGAATTGTTTGGCAATGCATATTGAAATTTCTTAATTGTGTGTGTATTCGATAATGAAAATTTTATTTTATTTTATTCATTTATTGTTTCCCATTTACTAGAAACTCATTTTTGGCCTAATTTTGTTCAAGACATGCTCATTTGGAGCATATGCGAATGAACGATATGTTAAGGCTAAGTGACCTCATAAATCCATTTCATTTGTAGGTAGAGAAGTGTAATATGACATTCCAATCGTCACTGATTGTTGTGCAAAGTAATGGAAGTACATGTTTGTGAATGTGGGAAAGTTTATTTCTCTAGTTTTGGTGTTACCAACTTCTGAGAATATTTGTAGTTTTAATTCATACTCTAGGAGATGTAGTCTTGTTTTTTTCTTCTTCTTATAGACGATTGGTTTAGAAGGGTTTAGTTTGAATTACTTTACAATGACTTTTTGGGTTGACTTAAACTTTATATTGAATGTATAACCTTATTCAAAAAATGACAGGGGTGGAGAATGTCCAAGCTGCGCAAAAATACATTACTGGTCTTGATGCCAGACGCATCGCGAAGCAACCAGAACTAAGGTACGAGCTTCTAACTTTATGGTTTTTGGTTGGCGGTATAATTTATGTTAAATTATAAGCAAAATTGAGGTAAAAACAATGGGAGGAATACTTAGGAAAAGAAAGAGAGAATTTTATTCATTATGATCCATGGCAAAACTCATATATAAATAGTACAAAGTCTGCGAAAAAATATCTTACAAATTTTATCTTCGAGGGGCTCGCTTCGCTCAACAGAATCCCCCCCTCATCGCAGGGTCGGTGAAGTTAAGGGCTTTCATTGATGAAGTTAAGGATGTGAAGTAACTGTCTCCTTCGTAATTTTAAAGTTAGCCAGCCTTCCCACCAGTGTTGTGACTGTATCCTTCCTTCCTACAGTTGAAGGGTGCTTCCTTTTATCCTCTTAAACCAGATTGTTGTCTTTTCATATTTATCCCATATTTTTAATTTCTTTGATATTTATCCTTATTAAATTGTCCTTATGGCCATCAATATTGTAGCCTTCTCCTTAGTGATGTTTTTGTATTCATTCATTTCAGCGATGTCTGTATCTTCTTTGACATGTATCCTTGTTAAATTGACTTTATTGCAACATAGATATTTAATACAATATGAACTTTAATTTTCTAATGCCCTACTTCAATTTCTTTGATTTCAATCTTGTTTCAAAATATCTCATTTTGCCCAATGGTTTTGTGAAGATATCTGCTAATTGATCTTATGTGGAATATGTCAATTTAATTTGTCTTTTTGCCTCATGGTTTCTGATATAATGATGGTGGACTTCTATGCTTTTTCTTCTTGTATGAAAAGCATGGTTCTTTGTTTGTGCAGTCATACTCAAGTTATATCAATCTAAGGGTGTTTTGGCATCTATGACAAGCTTAAATCCTCAATAACTCTTTTGGGCCAAACACCTACACATGTTACATTAGTACTTGCTTTATATTCTACTTCTACAAATGATAAAGCAACACTTGGGTTCTTCCTAGTGATCCAAGGAATTGTTGCTAAGCCCATGTGAAGAGTAACTTGTTATAGATTTCCTCTCCTCTGTGCATCCTCCTCAGTCTACATTGGAAGAACCAACTGACCCAAAAATTTCATTCATCACATATTCAAGTCCATTAAGTACGCTTGACATATATTAAAATCCTCAAAGTTGTTTCATGTTTTCAATCTTAGTTTTTGACATAATATTGAAACTACAACTGGGTAATTGATATCTTGTCTAGTTGTGGTAGGGTGGATTGGATTACCCACCTATTTTTTATGTAGAGTAGCATTTACTAACTTAAAATTTTCATGCATTTGTATTTTACTACTTGTTTCAATAGTTGTTGATGTTGGTTTGGGAATCTTCCAGTCTAAAGATTTTTGAGGTTTCATTTGCATTTCTTCACTATCATAAAAATGCTACCTTCCTTTTGGCACACCCTAGAGCCTAAACAATAATTTAGAAGATCCAAGTCAATCATCCCAAAATTTCAATGCAAATTATGCAATAGATCTTTGATTAGATATACATTACTAGTTGATTGGATGGTGTCAGAGCCCATGCGTTACTCATGTTAGGTTTTG
Organism: Picea glauca; assembly: GCA_000966675.3. Lineage (NCBI taxonomy): Eukaryota > Viridiplantae > Streptophyta > Pinopsida > Pinales > Pinaceae > Picea > Picea glauca. Next base: position 39,371 of record JZKD02S1969582.1, on the reverse strand, counting down.
GAGTTACTCTGAAAGTGTTTACACCATGTTTGGGGTGCTTCATGAGATTTGTACATGGTGTATGTTGAGCCCTTGGATGGTCTGAGATGGATTGTCACATGAGGAATTGTTTGTGATGGATTTGCACAGTGGAGACAACTTACTCAATGATTGCTTGACCTTAGTTAGGTGCTAGCTGGGTATTCTTCCCTTATGTGTTGGAGTTCTCTTGATAGTTTTGTGTACGCGCTTCATTGTGGCCACATGGAGAGGTTCACTTACTTGGAAAACACCCTACTTAGGAGGAGCATTGTGCATCTTGGAGGAGGGCATCAGGGTCTAGATACTATGGGGTTACTTGGATTCCAGTTTGGAGGCTTGGAGTTGGCTCAAGTATGCCTGGGCTGTACCCTTCACTCAAGTAAAATCACGTATTAGGCATGCTAAGCTTTTTCTATCTTATTTTAATGCTTAGTGGGGGATACTGATGATGAAGATCTTAATATAAGTAATGATCTTGAAGATATGTAGTTATTTGTTGTAGCATGATATTTTGGGGACTCTAGAGGCCATTTAAAGCCTCATTGTTGATGTATTTTGGTTCAAAGATGGACTGCACTCGGTGCTATTTTGGTTATATGCACTCTTACTTGCTATATAAATGAGAAATTTTGCATATTTGTGTATAAATGGCTTGGATTCATATGGATTGTTTTTCAAAATTTGAATATTTTATGTAGTTTTTGGTCGACCGCATTTTTTTTTTCGGTTTTTACTGGTTCGGTCTAGTTTCGCATTTTTTGGGTTGAACGGTCGAGTTTGATTTCCGGCTATGATAATATTGCTTAGGAATATCAATGGAGTCTGCGGAGGCTTGTGATGGAAAGATGTGGACATATGTTGTGTAGCTACATCATCTTGGCGCTCTTATTGTGTATGATGACATCACCTTGGAGCATGACATGTGTACTTTGGAGCGGAGCACTTCACTTGTGTTGGCCTACAAGTGCTCATTGTAGGTTGCTTGTAAGGTTTTGGGCCCACATTCTATTGTTTCCCTTCCATACCTCTTGTATGAATAGAGAAAGGAGAGAACCCCTCTCATTCATAACACACACACACACTCCTCTTGTATTCACTCTTGTGATGGAAATATTTGGACATATGTTGTGTAGCTACATCATCTTGGAGCTCTTATTGAGTACGACATTACCTTGGAGCATGACATGTGTACTTTGGATTGGAGCATTTCACTTGTGTTGGCCTAAACATGCTCACTGTAGGTTGCTTGTAAGGGCTTGGGGCCACATTCTATTGTTGGCCTTCCATACCTCTCATATGAATAGAAGAGTGCACACTAGTCTTTTCTCTCTTGGTCTTCATTTGTACTCTCTCTCTCTCTCTCTGAGTAGCTAGTGTTTCTTGGTCTTCTTGGAGTATCTTGGAAGTCTAAGGTTAAGATTTATTCCTTGGAGGTTTGAGATGAGGGTTTTTTGATAAAACCCTAGGGTATAATTGGTGGAGAAGAAGAGAAGAGGATGTTTTTCCTTGGAGGACTAGTTGGAGTGATTCTTGCATGTTGGAGCTCTTTGTTAGATATTGTAATGCCTATTCCATTAGTAATAAATGTATTAGAGTAATAATGTAATATCATAAACTAGAAACAAGTCGTATGCAATAATGATATTAATGTTAAATGTAATTACGAAATTAGGTGAGCGGTTCCTAACGTGAATAACAGAACTTGCTAGATATATCTTCAACACTACATTATGTAATCAAATACACATTGATATAATACATCTCTCATTTAGACTCTCTTGCTTGTCTCTTGTATATTCTCCATACCATAGCTTAACATGGTATCATAGCCACAATGATTGTGGCATAGGGAAACCTCAAAGATATGTGCCAAGACAAGGCTTGACACATCCTTGGAGAAAGAGACAAACATTGAATTGCAGAGTCAAAGAAGGATTCGTCTGGCCAGGAAGAAGACAAATTTCATATGGACAATTATGAAGAAATTGTAGGATGGTTCAATAAATCTATACGACGAATATACTTATACAGTCGTGGCTCAATAAATTTGTATGACAATGACTCAATTAAATTGTATGGTGACTCAAATTAATTCGTACGACAAGGACTCAATTAAATTGTATGGTGACCCAATTTTTTCATACGACATGCATTGAATTAATATTTCCTTAGCAATGGTGTAGAAACCATGTGAGACAACCCAACCATTAGCAAATAATTATTGATAACATAATCTATGAAAACTCAAATGCTCGGTAAGTTGGCACCCTATAACAAGTCCTTGGCTTTCTCAAGATCCTCAATAAAACATCTTTATTCATGGAGCTCTTCGAAACCAAATCTTGGTGTTGTGGGAGTTTTGAAATGAACAAGAACTTTTGTTGTGTTAGTAGGAGATCCTAAATTTTGCCAAGCATTGGGTAAATTTTGAGGCTAGAAGAATTGATTTGGAATGATCTAGGACAAAGAGGCTAAATTTTGGGCCAGTGGACAAAGGAATAAGCCTAGGGGGCTTGAAGAAATGACAAGAACTATTATAAGGGTCATAAGAACTTAAAAATGGACAAAAGGAGTTTATTGGGAGCAAAAAAGAGTTTATCGGTGGGTTAAAAGACCTTACTTGACCATTGGGGGGATTAATCGACGATTGAGGGCTAAAACCACTGGCAAAGCACTCAAACAGGGTTGCGCATAGTTAATATGCTAATCAACGGTTGACAACGTGGTGCATCGCAATTGTGTAGATCAACAGTCCATGATGCATTTCGCATTGGGTATATGCGTCCCTGATAATTATCCTTCATGATGTGATAGGCAGTTTTGTCTTCGACATGCGACGATTTATCATTGTCTTTGCATTGCGCAAAGGGCCTTGCAAACTGCCTATTAGGGCATGCAAAACAATCTATGTTTTTGGATAAAACCACCATTCTGCACTCGAGCATCCCACATAGATGGTGATGACATGGAAAATAAGGAGTACTCCAGATAGTGGGAAAGACAGATGGTTGTGCCAACTAGGCATCCATATGTCCCAACCAAATGTTGACACCTTGACATGGGCCCCACCCCAATCATATCAAAGGTGTCGAGTGTCCATTCAAGCTTGAGGACAAGTGGCCTGACATAGGTGCCACATAGACTACACATGGACCAACAGTAATCTGCCATGTGTTCGTGGGACCTTGTTGACATCATTCATGATGTAACTCAAATTTTGTGCGCTCATAAAATTTAAAGTATGTAGCCAATGAAAAGGTGTCGCGTGGCACTAAAATTATAAAAAATGAGCATGGGCCTAAATTAAAATTAATTTTTGTGTTACAAGATTGTTTGCTAATGTTTGAATAGTGACTATCGAAAGCGATTTGTACACCCACCTGTCTACAGTTAAATAAGGTAATTTGAAGATCGAGCACTTGATTTTTATATTCCTCTGGTCACTTTCGCCCATAAATCGATAAAATGGTGACAAAAGCAAGCCCTAGTAAGTCATGTGCAATCGAAAAGCCACAAATGACCCAAGAGAAACCTTGAAGATAGGGTCGAGGATGTTTTTGACCCGACTCTATCGTTTCCTTACCTCCACCAACTTATTCATAGAGCCTAAACTGATGCTTGCACTTGTGGGGATCAAACCTGGCTCAATCCATAGTCCCTCAAACCTATCATTTTCTTGAGTTAGTAGAGTGGTGCATTGCAAATTACAAGGGCAATGAGCAGTAGATCACATCTATAGATGGCTCTAAGGTCATTTGTTCACTTACAAAAGAAGCCATCACGCAAATGCTCAAATTACTTGAGCATGTTGCTCAAGAACCCCTAGATGTTGATGCTCTAGACTCAAAATACCATGCATTATTCCAACCTAAGGAAGAGAAACTATTGAGTAGCCTATTGGCTTTAGAGGCTCCACTTCTAACTAGTTCACCCCCATTCAAGTCTACCATTTTCCCTGAAATAACTAGGTTGGCCATCTCCATGATTTGTTAGGTCCNAGCATCCCACATAGATGGTGATGACATGGAAAATAAGGAGTACTCCAGATAGTGGGAAAGACAGATGGTTGTGCCAACTAGGCATCCATATGTCCCAACCAAATGTTGACACCTTAACATGGGCCCCACCCCAATCTTATCAAAGGTGTCGAGTGTCCATTCAAGCTTGAGGACAAGTGGCCTGACACAGGTGCCACATAGACTACACATGGACCAACAGTAATCTACCATGTGTTCGTGGGACCTTGTTGGCATCATTCATGATGTAACTCAAATTTTGTGCGCTCATAATATTTAAAGTATGTAACCAATGAAAAGGTGTCGCGTGGCACTAAAATTATAAAAAATGACCACGGGCCTAAATTAAAATTATTTTTTGTGTTACAAGATTGTCTGCTAATGTTTGAATAGTGACTATCGAAAGCAATTTGTACACCCACCTGTCTACAGTTAAATAAGGTAATTTGAAGATCGAGCACTTGATTTTTATATTCCTCTGGTCACTTTCGCCCATAAATCGATAAAATGGTGACAAAAGCAAGCCCTAGTAAGTCATGTGCAATCGAAAAGCCACAAATGACCCAAGAGAAACCTTGAAGATAGGGTCGAGGATGTTTTTGACCCGACTCTATCGTTTCCTTACCTCCACCAACTTATTCATAGAGCCTAAACTGATGCTTGCACTTGTGGGGATCAAACCTGGCTCAATCCATAGTCCCTCAAACCTATCATTTTCTTGAGTTAGTAGAGTGGTGCATTGCAAATTACAAGGGCAATGAGCAGTAGATCACATCTATAGATGGCTCTAAGGTCATTTGTTCACTTACAAAAGAAGCCATCACGCAAATGCTCAAATTACTTGAGCATGTTGCTCAAGAACCCCTAGATGTTGATGCTCTAGACTCAAAATACCATGCATTATTCCAACCTAAGGAAGAGAAACTATTGAGTAGCCTATTGGCTTTAGAGGCTCCACTTCTAACTAGTTCACCCCCATTCAAGTCTACCATTTTCCCTGAAATAACTAGGTTGGCCATCTCCATGATTTGTTAGGTCCTAGGTTATGCGAATGATGGGATTGTAGATGAGTCTATCCTAGGTTTGTTTCAGTATTGTGCCCCCCAGAGTCTACCACTTGCACAAAATTTGACTATGTTTAGTTCCTAAATGAGGTAATTAATATCCAAATGTCCCACTTCCACAGTACCAAGTCTTTTAGGTACAAGGCCTTCCTGGTTTACCTCATCGTGTCTATCACCCTTCATATTTTGAAAGTATGGGTATGAATTTAACAGATGATTCAGGAAGACCAAACATGCAAATGAATGGACAACAGAGGTAAGAAGAGTAGAACCAACAGTATACTTGTCTCCAACAGTATGCGGGATGCCTCCATATTCTGTATACTTGTGTCCAACAGTAAATGTCCACAAGCTGCCTCAAAATCCATGTTGTGGTAGCCTGGATTTCTGTGCAGCAAAAAATAGTATTATGACTCTAAATCCATACTTTTTAGCCTCACACTTATGTTGTCGGAACCAACATTTAATATTGTACCAATCTTGGGATGCATGCTCTCCCTCTTGGAAAGTGTGCCCCCTTTCTTGTCAGCTCTATCCCTGTTGGTCTCTTGGAATTCGTGCCTCTTTGTCTCCCTCAAGCTCTCCTTCAATATCTCCTTGAAAATGTGCGCCCCACTCTCCTCAAGTGCTCCTTTTAATGCTCATTAATGAGTAACTGCCCTAACCCTTGGTCTTCGAAAGAGATAGACGATCAAGATTAGATCTTTCCCTCTTGAGATCAACGGTCATGACTTAATCGTCCGTTGAGTTCACTTAAATCACTTAAGTGATCCAAATTTCATAAAGTCACTTTTACCCATTAAATATTAAAAGGCTCAACTCGACTTTATAAAATCACTCTATAAAGTCACTGTATAAATACACTTTATAAAGTCACTAGAGAGAGATATTTTCTTGAACTCCTTCCTAGGCACAATAAATGCAAAAGTAACTCCAAGCTACCAAAATCTAGCACTCCCTCTTAGTGAGGGGGTACTTCTAGAGTCTCCACCTGGATTTGTCTCCAACCCCATCATGTCCTTTGTTGTTGTAGTCCTTCCCTCTGCATTGGAAGCCTCTGCTCCCTCTGAACTCGAAGCATCTCCAATTACTTGCACTAAACTTTGATCAAGAGACCTATCCATCCAAGGTCCTCTCTTTGAGGCCTCACAACTGTCAGACTCAGGCTCCAACCACTCACTGGATCCAACTATAGGGTGACCAAACACTCTGTACAATCTCTCTGACCGGACACCAAGCAACACACTTGTGTCAGAAGATATTTCCTCTGGATATAAGTATGCCCGTCCTTGAGAGAACACAATGCCACATCCATCTATGTCAAAAGACGATATAGAGAGCAAGTTCACCAACACTTTAGGAACATATAATACCTCGGCCAACTCTAAATACCCTTTTGACTCTAGTTGGAATTTAACACTTCCAACTCTCTTCACATCTAGAACATGTCTGGTGCTAACCCCACACCCCACATAGCTTCCTTAGCCGATCTTTGAAAAAACTGAGGAATAGAAACCCCATCCCCGTCATGTGTCGAGAAGCCCCTATCCAAGAACCATGCAAGAGTGTCTGTACACCCTAGGAAACCAGTGCCTGGAAGACAAGCCATCAAGGAAAACTTCTTCTCGAACTTTTCTATGAACTCATTTACTTATGTTGATGTCGCTGCCTTGGCATCCTTCTTGCTTCTCTTCTTGTTTGGACATTGGCCTACATAATGCCCCAACTCATGACATGCAAAGCATCTCGCCTTGCTCATGTCTTTCTTCCCGCCATGAGAGGACTTTTCCCCTCTTAGAGCTTTCTTGTCCTTCATCTTTGCTAAGAGGGAAACATTCTCCTCATTCTTCTCTTTCTTGTCCTTCATCTTTGCTAAGAGGGAAACATTCTCCTCATTCTTCTCACTCTTTGACTGTCTGCTACAAAGAGCCTCCTCACGAGTCTCTTCTTGTATGAAGTCATCCCAAAATCTCTCTTAGTTGGGACAGTTCTCCCTAGAGACAACAGTGAACACCTTTAACAAAAGTGTTCCACTTCTCTAAAAAACCATTCAAAGCAGTCATAACTATTTCTCCATCTGATATAACGTCTCCAGCTACGCCAAGTTCATCACAAACTTGAGTGATTATGGTGAGATATGAGGACACTTTTTCAATCTTGGTCATCTTTATGTTTCTCAGCTTCTCTCTAAATACCATCTTCCAATTCTCATTGGAACTTTGGTATAGTTTGGTCAAAGATGCCCACATCAAGAAGACATTTTTTTTTTCCTGCAACATGGTAATAACACGGTCCTTGATTGTATCAAGACTAATCCTCTTGGCCTTCTCGTTCTTCTTGAACTCTGCCAAAAGAGTTGCATCTGTAGGAACAATAACGAGATTATTTTTGTGTGTTGTTCACAATGTCCCATAACTCATCTTCCTCTAGCAACAAAACTATCCTCTCCTTCCAAGGACAAAAGTTTGCTGCCCCATCCAACCAATCTTCAAACCTCAAGCCAGTAGCCATGACCTTCTCAACTGAAACTCACCTCTTCCCCCTCCTTTTTCCAGACAAAACCCCTCTGCACTCACTGCAAATCAAGTGCTAAATCTCTTGTCTGTTGAACCTCAGAGCTCCGACTCTGATACCATGTTGAAAATATCTCAGACAAACACTTAGTCAACACACAGATTTCAACCTCCAATAAAAACTTTAGTAAACTACTTTACTTTATGAGCAGAAACACAGAATGACTAAGTTCTGAAAATATAGCAGAGGAAATATAAATGAACAGAAAACAAAATCACCACATTAGACAGAAAACTATGGGCAGCCCTTGGAAAAACCCACAAGGGGTAAACCAGTCCAAGAGAGTCTTCTTTATTGAGCTCACAAAGAAATATTTAGAGATTACAACAGTCTATTACAGCAAGAATAAAACAACACTTATCTCACAGACCCAGCACAAAAATCCTCCTTAAAATCTGTGTCTAACTTTCATGAAAACTGGGCCACTGCTGTACAAACTGTATGGCCCAGTTGTCAGCAAAACAGCTACAGAACCTCGATAAATGTGCCCAGATTTGCTGTTGTACGACACTCTTATGTACGGACTTGTCTCCAGCAGTAAATTCCCACAAGCAGCCTCGAAGTCCATTCTGTAGCAGTCTTGATCTCTATGCAGCTAAAAACAACAGTATGGCCCTCTAAATCCGTAGCATACAACTTTACACTTTTGTTGTACATACCAGCATTTAATGATGTACCAGTCTTGGGATGTGTGCTCTTTCTGTCTCTCGGAAAGTGTGCCCCTTCTCTTGTTGTCCTCCTTTCTTTTCAGCTCATTCTCTCTTGGTCTCTTGGAATTCGTGCCTCTTTGTCTCCCTCAAGCTCTCCTTGAAAATGTGCGCTCCATTCTTCTCAAGTGCTCCTTTTATTACTAACTAATGAGTAATTGCCCTAACCCTTGGTCTTCCAAAGAGGTAGACGTTCAAGAATAGATCTTTCTCTCCTTAGATCAACGGTTGTGACTTAATCGGGTTTGTGTTCACTTAAGTCACTCAAGTGACCCAAAATTCATAGTCACTTTTACCCATTAAATATTAAAAGGCTCAATTCGACTTTATAAAATCACTTTATAAATACACTTTTTAAAGTCACCAGAGACATTTGCTCGGACTCCTGCCTAGGCACAATAAATGCAAAAGTACCTCCGAGCTACCAAAATCTAATACAATGATGATGACCTATCTCTTTAAGGTTATATAAAGATATCATGTTGTTCAATTTCAATTATCATTCTACATATGTATTCATATATTTTTATCCTTGCGGATTACATGGGCTCTTGTCGCTTCTCCATGGATGCTTCATTAATGAATTGTTTGGTTGATTACAGCCTACAGATGGTAATTCTAATTTGACTGGCCTATGCCTAACTTTTCAAGCAATCATAGTGCTTCATAATAAACAACTGCAAGAAAAAATTACTTTGTCAGTATACAAAAGAAAGCAAAGAAATTGGACCAATGAATAAAAATCACAGTCAAGGCAGAACACACACACATACTTCGTTCCAGTACAGGCCATTCCAATGGGAATCTCGAAGTAATAAATAAATAATAAAATTTGTCCATGAAAATATATCTGTTGACAGGGACAAGGGATCAAAACAACCAACCTATCATGTTGGTAGAAACCATATATTATGAAAAAATCATTGTATCGTTGTATTTTGTTTCTTGCCTTGTAGTTCGTTTGCATCTTTTCTTCTTTTAGCATCTAGGAGTTATCTTAACAGTTTTACATTCCCATGTATTTGTTGTATTTTCTAATCCCATTGACTATCTTTGGTCATTTGTATACTTATCTCATCTCATCTTATAAAATGAAATTAATAACATATCTTAGTTCATCCAATCTTATTAAATTGATATGATAATTGCTATTATTATAAAATAAATATTTAATACAAAATGAACTTAATATTTTAACATAGTCTGTTAAGGGTTGTGTTAACATAATAATTGATATTATTATAAAATGAACATTTAATACAGAGTGGACTTGTAAGGGTTGTGTTACTAGAACATTCATACTCATGTTGAGGAAAAGTTGCTAACATTTATTTGAATGTGGGTTTTGCAGTGATACAAGTGAAGATGATACGGTGGGCGCTTGATGTAGATAGAAACCTTGCTTCCAATATTTTTTATGTAGCTTATTATTTCTGAGAATAGTGGCACTGGTTCATTTTCTCAAATGTGAGAGGGGCAATAATAGCGGCTTTTAGGGTGTTAAGCATCATTCATATTATAAAGTGCAATTTTGTTTTGTATCACCTTTTATAGCGTTAACCATCATTCTTTGTCCCAAGTGCAATTTTGTTTTGTATTTAGATTGAGTTCTTTGCAAGGCCTTTCTATAATGAATTGTGTTTATGTGTAGTTTTTTTGGCTTTTGAATGGTTCCTTATTTAGTTTTGTTTATATGGTTTATATTAATGGATGGCAATGTATCTCTTCTAATATTATTTTGGATTGCCCGTTACATTAAACCATTGCTTATGAAAGATTATGTATTTGTGGCTATGATAGAGTTGTATTAAAGTTCTTATGTGTATATGCTACAAGTGCATATACATAAGCAGGTCATGATATAAACTTAATTTATACAAGTTAGCCTTTTATTACAAAGGAGAAAAATGTTCACATTATATATGGAAAATGAGTTGTATTATTTTCTAATAAAATAGTGCCTTATATAAGAAAGTTGAATGAACTTGTACACATGCTTCTTAGAGTTAAATTGAAAGGCTGTTGTTATGACATTTGACATGAGAGTTCTCATAGCATTATGCCTTCTTTGCATTTGCCCATTTAGCATTATGCCTTCTTTGGATTTGCCCATTGTGCATTGTTATGCCAAATTTTATATTGTTACTTTCTTTCCATGTAACATTTATGAACTAATTTATGTACTGATATCAATTGGTTTCTGTGGTTGGTTAATAAAATATGGTGAATACATCAAAAGACTTTCTGTGGTTGGTTAATAAAATATGGTGAATACACCAAAAGGCTATCTAAGTTCAGTTCATGGTTTAAATTAAGCAAGTTACTTTAAAAGTTGTGTATTTTTGCTACAGCTCTATAAATCTATAGATTTTTAATATTTAAGTAGATCTTAGTATTTTTATTTTTTTTTGCATGAAATTAGTATATGCTCATTCCAGAATTGAGCATAGATGTGCCCGTCAATATTGTTTAAAGTTTAGCTAGCAAAGCAATGGAAATGGGGGTTTAACTTGCAACAAATAAGATGTAAAAATTATGTTTTATCACATCTTAAAAATATCATTTCATTTTATTATTTTATTGATTTTGAGAGGTATGATGAATTTGAAAGGGGGTTATTTGTATTGTTTATAAATCTTAACTAAGAAAATCACTGTCACGCAAGATTATTTTAATCATTTCTTCACAATCCTTTTGACTAGCTTTAATGTTTTCAATATTAAAAGGAAAAATATGGAAAACATATTGAACTTTTCATCAAGGGACAAGTCTATGAAATTAATTAAATCCCCAATATAGCCATTATGAATTAAAAGTCTTTGTAAGTATATCTCTTATCTTCACAAATTGTCAATAAAAAAAACCATAATATAGTGAAAATGCCTACAAGTAATGGCTTTTCGTTTTTTAATATTTTCCAAAGCCACAAGGATACCATTGTTGGTAGTTAAGCATTATATTGCAACATATTATAACCTATAATTAATCAACAATCTGATATGTAACTATAAACAATGGTGTAGAAACCATGTGAGACATCCCAACCATTAGCAAATAATTATTGATAACATAATTTATGAAAACTCAAATGCTCGGTAAGTTGGCACCCTATAACAAGTCCATGGCTTTCTCAAGATTCTCAATAAAACATCTTTATTCATGGAGCTCTTCGAAACCAAATCTTGGTGTTGTGGGAGCTTTGAAACGAACAAGAACTTTTGTTGTGTTAGTAGGAGATCCTAAATTTTGCCAAGCATTGGGTAAATTTTGAGGCTAGAAGAATTGATTTGGAATGATCTAGGGCAAATAGGCTAAATTTTGGGCTAGTGGACAAAGGAATAAGCCTATGTGGGCTTGAATAAATGACAAGAAGTATTACAAGGGTCATAAGAACTTAAAAATGGACAAAATGAGTTTATTGGGAGCAAAAAAGAGTTTATCGGTGGGTTAAAAGACCTTACTTGAGCATTGGGGGGCTTAATCGACAATTGAGGGCTAAAATCATTGGCAAAACACTCAAACAGGGTCGTGCATAGTTAATATGCCAATCAACGGTCGACGACGTGGTGCATCGCAATCATGTAGATCAATAGTCCATGATGCATTTCGCATTGGGTACATGCGTCCCCGATAATTATCCTTCATGATGTGATAGGCAGTTTTGTCTTCGACATGCGACGATTTATCATTGGCTTTGCATTGCGCAAAGGGCCTTGCAAATTGCCTATTAGGGCATGCAAAACAATTTATGTTTTTGGATAAAACCACCATCCTACGCTTGAGCATCCCACATAGATGGTGATGACATGGAAAATAAGGATTATTCCAGATAGTGGGAACGACGGATGGTTGTGCCAACTAGGCATCCATATGTCCCAACCAAATGTTTACACCTTGACATAGGCCCCACCCCAATCATATTAGAGGTGTTGTGTCCATTTAAGCTTGAGGACAAGTGGCTTGACACAGGTGCCACATAGACTACACATGGACCAACAACAATTTGCCATGTGTTTGTGGGACCTTGTTGACGTCATCCATGATATAATTCAAATTTTGCGCGCTCATAAAATTTGAAGTATGTAGCCAATGAAAAGGTGTTGCGTGGCACTAAAATTATAAAAAAAGGGTAAAAAATGACCACGATCCTAAATTAAAATTATTGTTTGTGTTACAAGATTGTTTGCTAATGTTTGAATAGTGACTATCGAAAGCGATTTGTACACCGACCTGTCTACAGTTAAATAAGGTAATTTGAAGATTGAGCACTTGATTTTTATTTTCCTCTAGTTACTTTCACTCGTAAATCGTTAAAATGGTGACAAAAGAAGGCCCTAGTAAGTCATGTGCAATCGAAAAGCCACAAATGACCCAAGAGAAACCTTGAAGATAGGGACAAGGATGTTTTTGCCTTGACTCTATCCTTTCTTGACCTCCACCAACTTATTCATAGAGCCTAAACTGATGCTTGCAGTTGTGGGGATCGAACCTGGCTCAATCCATAGTCCCTCAAACCTATCATTTTCTTGAGTTAGTACAGTGGTGCATTGCAAATTACAAGGGCAATGAGTAGTACATCACATCTATAGATGGCTGTAAGGTCATTTGTTCACTTACAAAAGAAGCCATCACGCAAATGCTCAAATTACTTGATGTTGATGCTCTAGACTCAAAACACCATGCATTATTCCAACCTGAGGAAGAGAAACTATTCAGTAGCCTAGTGGCTTTAGAGGCTCCACTTCTAACTAGTTCACCCCCATTCAAGTCTACGATTTTCCCTGAAATAACCAGGTTGGCCATCTCCATGATTTGTTAGGTCCTAGGTTATGAGAATGATGGGATTGTAGATGAGTCTATCCTAGGTTTGTTTCAGTATTGTGCCCCCGAAAGTCTATCACCTCCACAAAATTTGACTATGTTGAGTTCCTAAATGAGGTAATTAATAACCAATTGTCTAACTTCCACAGTACCAAGTCTTTTAGGTACAAGGCCTTCCTGGTTTACCTCATCATGTCTATCAACCTTCATATTTTGAAAGTATGGGTATGAATTTAACAGAGGATTCAGGAAAGAACAAACCTACAAATGAATGGACTACAGAGGTAAGAAGAGTAGAACAAAGGTTTTTGCCTTTAGGTGAATAAATTCATGAGTGCATGTTACACTTTGTTCCATGCCTCTCAACCTCCATGAATTTTTCCTCAATTAAAGATGTTGCAATGAAGGATGTTAGGACATGAGACTGGTACTTGGTTGAGGACCATACTCTTATCAGGGTATATGGTTTTGAATAGGACCCCTACAAGCTACCAATGTTTCTTAGCCCCATGATATTTTCCTTGAGTATAGCAGAGAGTGGTTGGTCTCGAACCATTTTCTTTTTGCTTAGCATAGGCAAGCTATTACATTCAAGTTGCCTAGGGAGGTGGGCCCTATTACATCAAGTTGCTAGGAATTGCTCTAATTGTTGTTGAGGAAATGCTACAAGAATTTGATTTTGGAAAGGGAAGCAAGTGGGTGTATGACCCAACAAGAAGGCCCACCTACAAGCATCAGAAATGCCATGTCATAGAAAACATTGCTAACCTAGACTCATGGGAGGAGGTTAAACAAAGTCTAGAGTCAGAGATCTAGAATGTAACTCTCATTCATTTGATGGACCAAGCAAGTGTCATTCAGACTCAAAAGAAATAACTACAACTTGGAAAGAGAACATTTTCAGTGTTCCAATCTGACATGGATATTGGTGGGCAACAAAATAAAAGACCTAGAGGTGATGAGGGAGTAGGTTCACAGGGGGTCATTATAGAGATCATGGCTAAAGAAAAGAGCATATTACAAATTACTGAGGGATCTAGTGGGGATGAGTTAGCCCCAAAGGTACCTACTATTACCATTGAGCATCTCGCTTAAGCCATGTTGTCAACAAGAGTTGTCACGTCTACAACTCAAAGAACTTCAGAGAAACAACCCTCTCTCTTTTTCCATTACCGTAGACATAAGAAAGAAGAATCAAGAATTGATAAAAGAGATGTATCCCCAAGTCACATTTCAAACAAAGTTGTTTTCTACCACATATTACATCCAAGACACTGTCAATATGGTTGTGTTGGAATGAAAAGTACCAAGACCTTTTACCCCTGCTGACTAAAATGTAACTCATAAAGATTTAACTTGGTAGTATTATGCTTGGAGACACGATTGAGCAACACAAGCAAACCAACAACATGCTATACAAAGGAGTGTTGCAATATTCTTCTAGTGAGAGGAAGATGAGGGAGATGGTGATTAAAATTGACAAGCAATTGAAACAATAGAGAGTAGCAACTAGGGCCAAACAAACTCAGATCGATGAATTGGAGAGGAAAATTATTTCCTTGGGGGCAGATCCTAAAATCCTACATTTGTGGGAGATTTGATCAACCAAAAGGATAATGAAATCAAAGTCTTCAAGAAAAGTTGAATATCCCTGATGTACATCATGTACAAACTGCAGAGCTATAGGCTAGCCATCAAAAGGAGCAGCTATATCAGCAATTGGTTGAGAGCAGAGAGATTATTGAACACCTAAAGCTGAAAATTGAAGCTTGAGAGACCAACAAGATTAATTATTGCAGGCAACCAAGTCAACTAAAGTGCAAACTACTCCCTTGGGCCCAAAATCATTGACAAAAATCATGTCGATTTGAGTGTAAAGGAGATTGAGTTGGACACTGTCACTAATATGCTCAAATACAATGAAGCAAAGGTGGTAGAGTTAGAGGAAGTACTCTTGAATCAGATTAATGCTTCTAAAGAAGAAGTTCAACAAGATATGGCTCGGGTAAAAATAAAAGTGACAGGTAAGCTAGCTTTAAAGGGAGCCAAACATAAGATCTGGGACAATATCACTACTACAATATTGAAGAATTTGTCTTAGTTCTCTCTGATCCAAGATGAGCTTTAGTTGATCACTACTATCTTTAAGGACATAACGAGAAATGCCATTGAATGGAGAACAAGCTAGGATTGGCTAATAACATTATAAGATTCTTAAATGACAGGTCCAAGGAAGAGCTCAAGGATCTTAATGTGATTGGCATGACTAGTATTATTATGGATGCCAAAAAGGACCTCACAAAGAGGAGGTTGATGCAGAGTGCCAAGAACAAATCCCATGAGCTTATAGGGGAAATTGCCTTCTTTAAGAAGATCTTTAATGATGCTATCAAACATGGGATGCCCTCTTTTTGGGGTGGAAATGGAGACTTGTACTCACAAAAGAACTACCAAAAGTTGTTGGATGACAGAAGAAGTGATGATAACATGTTTGACAACCTTGAAGGGACTCTTAAGAGGTAGTATGTGATGGATATGTTGGCTGGTGATTTTGAGCTGCTTCACAACTTAAAGATCATTTTTAGAAATCTTCCCCAGCCATCATATGAAAGGTACGCCAATTTGGATGAGGTGGGAAGGAACATGAATAAACAAGAATATCCTATGGGAAAATTTTGGAATCGTATGTGTCAGTTTGCCAAGATATCAATGTCGAAACAAGGATAGACAAGTGGCATGTGCCCAACCTTGTGAGGGCAAATTTTTTATTAAGTTTTTCATGTAAAAGTAAATAATTTTTACTAAAGGAAAACCATTCAAGAAACATGAAGTGATTTAAAGAATAAAGAAGCAGTAAATGGTTTCAAGAAATGATTTTCACATACATTGCGATCTATAAGGGAGAATTAAGATGTACAGTTCAAGAGTCGACACTTTAGGGAATTAAAGAGTTTCTTATACTCAAGGTTGCAAGATCACATATCTTAGGTACATGCAGATGATGAAGGCAACGTGCCTCAAGAGATTCATATTGTGCAATTGGAAGTCAGATGAGATGACCTCGTTGAGGAGGAATAGAGGGATAAGATCGAGGAGGCAAATCGAGTGAATTGAAGGTGCAACAAAACCATAGACCTAGTAACGAGAAGAAAATCTGTTTGTTGAAAAGGATTAACTATACTGGGAGCTAATATTGCAATATCACACATTCATAAGGAAATTCATGTATTTTGTCAACCATTTACTATACTTTGATTTCTGTCTTCAATTAATTCATCCAAGAATAAATGCATGTAAACTCAATGCTTCATCTGAAAATTAATAAGCATAAACACACAACTAAGTCTGATCTTTAAGAAGCAACAATGACTGGGACAACAATTAATTACAACATTAAATGACACAAAAGTTTAGGGCAAAGCCCATGGAAAAACCCACTAAGGAGAAAACCCTAAGAAAGAGATTTATTGAGCTTTTCTGGAAAATGATTTCCGAGTACACAACAACAATTTATTGCAACATTCAAATACAACCTATCTCTTTTTCTTTGCACAAGAAACTCTTTAGAACAATTAGCAAATGCTCCTCAATTTCTATGTAACTTCTTGTTGTACGACCCTCTTGCTGTAAGATACTTCAGAGTATTAAATGTTGCAATATTCCTTGCAAAGCATGCCTAGTCTACTCTTTGGATTTGTGCTGTCTCTCTTGCTACTCAAAAGCTCTTTTCCCTTGCTCAATCTTTTTCTCAATCTCTCTCTCTTCACATACAATGTTCTCATGAACGCTCTTGTGTTTCTCACACATTGACGCCTTCTCTCTTGAAAGATACACTTTATATTAACTCATTATTGACCTAACCCTAACCTCCTTAACTTCTTTTAATCTGATGATGAGATTCACTCTCATCATTAAAGGCTAGGATTTAACTTTTCGTTAAATACACTTAAGTCATTAAATAACACAAAAGTCACTTTCAACTTTAAAATATAAAGTCACTTTATAAAATAAAGTTATGACCATTTTTCACTTTATAAAATGATATTTACATGAGACTTTTTAATGTCCCTTTCATACTAGGCATTATCATATGAAAGGACATCCCGAGCTATAATTTTCAACAGTACCTCTTAGTGGTTGAAATATTTTAACTTCAAAGAATATTCTAATTATATTTGAGTTATTAATTTATAGATCAAATCCCCTTTTACAGATTGATCATGTCAGATCTTGTATAAGATCAAATCCCCTTTTGTGGATTGATGAAACTGCATTTGTATAATGGTATATGTAAAGTCGACCCCTAGTAATTATAAAGTGGTTTTAACCACTTATAGGAGAAGTCGGCCCCACTAAGCGAAGAGACATAACCCTAGCACCTCCTCAACTTGTATTTATACGTGAGGATGGTGCCTCATTTGAAAACAGTCATTCACACTCATCTAGTGCACATATCTGGAAGGCAGTTGTAGTTGCAAGAGGGAGGAGAAGAGAGGTGCATGCTAAGTCTTAGTTTATCTTTGGTGTTTTGGTCTTAGTCTTGGCATTGTGTTGGCAATCTATTATTGAGGAATTTTTTGTTGGGTTTTCTTCCCCATGAGGGTTTCCCATGATAAAATGTTGCGTACCTTGTGATTGTGTTTCTTTCAGTGATCCTCTTTATTTTGTTGTTTTGGAAATGCATTGAATGCTCATGTAATTTGGAAATAACCTAATAACAACAACACAAATTTAACATGGTATCAGAGCTTGATTGAATAGAGCGTATTTCACTAGGTATCTAGATGTCACTGTTGTCATACAATAAAATTATGGCTTTTTACTGAAGAGGATTTTTTTTACCAAAAACTATATTGGGAAGTGCACCCTGCCCTAGCACATCTCTTGGTAGCTTAAGCGAACTTTTTCAATGGACAAATTCTCTAGAAAGTCAAACCCTAGTTTTGACTGGTACCAAAAAACCAGAACTAGTACCAGAAGTATGAGTCCAGAATTATGTAGGTCAAGTTTGAAGGGGTAAAACTTGGAATTTTCAGAAACAGTCAACTCCAACAAACTCGCCTCAACCCAGCGCATCTCCTGGTAAGTTCAGTTTCATTTTTTGAACACTTTCATTTTCTAGTCATTTTCCTAGCTCCAGGTCAAGATGTCTGCAAGCACCAAGCTTGTTGACAAGTTAGAAGGTGTGGAAAATTTTTGTGCCTGGAAGTAAAAAATTGGGCTCATTCTTGAAGAGAATGACCTTGCAAAATTTATAAAAGAAAATGTACCGGAACTTGAAGAAGATGAAGCCAAAGAGAAGTACAAGAAGGATATGATTAGGGCTAAAAAAATAATTGCAAATTCCATTAAAGACCACTTGATCCCTTAAGTGTCTTATAAGAATACTATAAAAGAAGAGATTGAAGAATATGTTTTGTTTTCCGCTCTCTTGGGATCTGTGACACATGGAGAGGATACTTGGCTCATAGATAATGGTGCCTTTAAGCACATGACAGGTCAAAAGAACACTCTCTCCAGTCTTATAGAAAAGGACTTCCCCCAAAAAGTTTCACTTGGATATGATTATTAGTGTCCTATCAAAGGAATGGGAGAAGCCACCTACAAACTTGATTCAAGAACTCCAATGAGAATGAAGGATGTACTCTTTGTATCGGGTTTGAAAAAGAACTTACTTTCTATTTCAACCCTAGATAAGAAAGAGTTCAGGGTTGCATTCATAGATGGTGAAGTTCTTATGTGGTCTAAAGGAAAAATTGTAGAAGATGTAATTGTTATTGGAACAAAAGAAGGTGGTTTGTACAAGTTAAAAGGTCACTCAGATGAAGCCTTGACTCACTCTACTGAAAGTCCTTGAGAAGTTTGGCATAGAAGACTAGCTCACATCAACTACAAAACCTTACCATATGTAAGAAAGGTAGTTACATGTTTACCAGAACTAAAGATTGATCATGAAAGTGTATGCAAGGGATGTGCACAAGGAAAGAACATAAAGTATCCTTTTCCAAAGAGTGAGAGTAAAGCAAAATGAATTTTGTAACTTGTCCACTCAAATGTATGCGATCCAATGCCATCAACCTCTCTAAGAGGGTATGTATACTATGTATCCTTTATTGATGATTACTCTCGTAAGACTTGGGTTTATTTATTGAAGTCGAAAGATGAAGTACTTGGAAATTTCAAGGAATTCAAAGCCTTGGTAGAAAACCTCTCTGAAAATAAAATCAAGATACTCAGGTTAGACAATGGAGGAGAGTACACTTCAAATGAATTTGGAAGTTTTTCAAAGATGTCGGGATTAAGAGGGAGCTTACCACTCGCTATAATCCTCAACAAAATGGTGTAGCAGAAAGAAAGAATACAATGATTATGGAAGGAGTAAGGACTATGATTCACGATAAAGATCTTCCAATGCACTTATGGGTAGCAAGAACAACAATATATGTCCAAAACAAATTATCCCACCCATAGTTCACTTGGATCCAAAACTCTTGAAGAGATGTTCACTGGAAAGAAGCCAAAAGTAAGCCATCTCAAAATATTTGGTTGTCCAGTATTGGTACACATTCCAAAAGAAAAGAGAACCAAGTTGGATCCTTCAGGAAATAAGGGAATATTTGTTGGATACTATGAGGTCTCTAAGGCCTTCATAATTTACATACCAGGTTACCATTATATTGAGATCAATAGAGATATAACCTTTGATGAAGATGCAACACTCAAAAGATCAAGGAAATGGCAGCTTGAAGAAGTATATGAAGAAGAATTTGTAGCTCCCAGAGTTGTTGAACCTGTGAAGGAAGTTACAGTTACCCCTGATGATGAGATTCCAGAAGATCATGATAGGATATAATCTCAAGAACCTCCCCGTATGACGATCTCTCACAAGAGAAAGCCAGCTTGGGAGAAATAACTTATTCAAGATGCAGAGAAGTATGGTACCCCGAAAGGAACCATGAGACAAAGCAAGAAGCCTAATCCATTCTCCATCTATATGGCCTTGATGTGTGACCTCATAGATAAGGAACCTACTTTCTTTGAAGAAGTTGTTCAAAAGAAAGAATGGATGGATGCCATGACAGAAGAATACCGGTCCATTATGAAAAATGATGTATGGCAAGTAATTCCTAGACCAAATAACAAAGATGTGGTATCTTCCAAGTGGATATACAAATAAAACATGCAACAGACGAACACATTGAAAAAGATAAGGCAATATTTGTGGCTTGTGGATTTTCTCAAAAGGAAGGTATTGACTATGAAGAAACATTTGCTCCTGTAGCCAGATACAATTCTATCGGAACCATCATAGCTCTTGCAGCCAAAATGAAGTGGAAGTTACACCAGATGGATGTGAAAACAATCTTTTTAAATGGTGTTATTGAAAGAGAAGTGTATATAGAACAACCACAAGGGTTTGAAGTTGAAGATAGAAAGACTCATGTCTGCAGTTTGAAGAAAGCCTTGTACGGGTTGAAGCAAGCTTGGTATGGAGGAATTGATAGTTTCTTGACAAGCTTGGGCTTTACCAAGAATAAAGTAGATCCTAACTTATACTTCAAGGTTATGACTGATGAGCTAGTTATATCGCTACAATATGTGGATGATTTCTTCTTGGAAAGAGAAGAAAAGTTCATCGCAGATTGCAAGAAAAGCTCGTTGCAGAGTTTGAGATGAAAGACCTAGGCCTGATGCATTATTTCTTAGGTCTTGAAGTTTGGCAGAGCCTGGAGAAGATCTTCCTTAACCAAGGGAAGTATACAGTTGAAATACTGAAGATATTTGATATGTTGGAATGTAAATCCATGAACACACCATGGAAACGAATTTGAAGCTCCTGGTTGATACTTCTTCAAAGTTGGTTGATGCTACTCTATACAGACAGATTATTGGATCGTTGATGTATCTGACGAATACCAGGCCAGATATATGCTTTGCTTTGAACACCTTGAGTCAATATCTGGTGGAGCCCAGATGTGTTCACCTTGTAGCTGCAAATCATGTGACGAGATACCTTAAGGGTGTGTTGGATTATGGTCTCTATTATACTAGAGATCACGACTTTAGATTGTATGGTTATACTGATTCAGATTGGGATGGAAGTGCTTCAGATAAAAAGAACACTTCAAGATGTTGTTTCAGTTTGGGGTCAACCATGACTTCATGGCAAAGCAGGAAGCAATCTAGTATTTCTCTCAACACAACAAAAGCAGAGTACATTGCAACATGTTCTGCCAGTTGTGAAGCCATATGGCTTTGGAAGTTGTTGACAAGTCTATTCGATCCGGAGATGGAAGCCACCGTGATTCTATGTGATAACCATCGTTGTATAAAGATGACATAATACCCTGTGTTCCATGATAAGTTGAAACACATAGAAATATGGTACCACTACATTCAGTATATGATGCAGAGAGGAGTTGTAAAGCTCTAATATGTTGGCACAGATGAGCAGGTTGTAGATATGTTGACCAAACCTTTGTCTCGTGTGAAGTTTGAGTACTTCTGAGACAAGCTCGGTGTTTTTCGAAAGGATCTCCCTCAAAAGGGGGAGTGATGTTGATGATACTATGGTATCCTGACAAATAACATGTAGCTCCGTTAGGATTTTATATCCCAGGGGATTGATCATCCATGGGAAGATCTCAAAGGTCTGGTAAGGATGGTCTATTAGAGTACCTGTGCATGTATATACCAGTTGTGGTTAGTAGTGGTAGCTCCGTTAGGATTTTATATCCTAGGGAATCTTATGATTCCTGAGAAGATCCTGAAGGTTCAGTAAGGACGGTCTGTCAAAGTACCACATGGTATCTTGTTAGGATTTTATATGATAGGGAAGCTCATGATTCCTGGGCAGATCCCGAAGGTCCGGTAAGGACGGTTTGTTAGAGTACCTCAAATGTTGTTGTTGATGCACCTGCCTCATTCTTTTGCCACATGTTGATGATGTTTTTGTTTGAGCTTCGTGTTGTTGATGATGTTGTTCGAGCTTCGTGTTGTTGATGATGTTGTTTCAGCTTCGTGCCATTGATGATGTTGTTGTTCCAACATCCTGTTGTCGATGTTCATGTTTCAGTTTCATGCTGCTGATGATGATGTTACTCCAACTCCATGTTGTAAACGATGATTATATTGATGATGAGAAAAAAATCTGATGATTTATAGATGTGCCAGTCAGTGTTCCATACGTTGATGATGATGTTTCCCTCTCTTTCTCTTGATGATGTTGTATTGAGTCAGGTCAGTAGAATACCCTTCTCGTTAAGGGAAAGTGTTGAAATATTGTAACTTCGAAGAATAATCTAATTATATTTGAGTTATTATTTTATAGATCAAATCCCCTTTTACAGATTGGTCAAGTCAGATCTTGTATAAGATCAAATCCCCTTTTGTGGATTGATCAAACTGCATTTGTGTAGTGGTATTTGTAAAGTCAGCCACTGGTAATTATAAAGTGGTTATAACCACTTCTAGGAGAAGTCAGCTCAACTAAGTGAAGAGACATAACCATAGCACCTCCTCAACTTGTATTTATAAGTGAGGATGGTGCCTCATTTGAACACACACACTCACACTCATCTAGTGTGCATTTCTTGAAGGAAGTTGCAGTTGCAAGAGGAAGGAGAAGAGAGGTGCATTCTCAATCTTGGTTTATCTTTGGTGTTTTGGTCTTAGTCTTGGAATTGTATTGGCATTCTATTATTGAGGAAGTTTTTGTTGGGTTTTCTTCCCCATGAGGGTTTCCCAGGATAAAATGTTGCATACCTTGTGATTTTGTTTCTTTCAGTGATCCTCTTTATGTTTTTGTTTTGGAAATGCATTGAATGCTCATATAATTTGGAAATAACCTAATAAAAATAGTAAAAAAATAACATTAGCTAGGGAGGTCCTTCTGACACCTCCACCAGGATCTCTCTCCACCCACATTGTGTTGTCTGTTGTAGAAGCTCCCTTTGACTTTGGAGCTTGTCTTGCTACCGATCTTGGACTCTGCACTGGATATCTATGCCAACTGTTCACATGTTGAGAAATATCATCTTGATCCTTCTCATCCATTAGTGTTATATCACACCAAGTGACCCTCTTGCCAACATAGGAAGAAGTAGCCTCTCACCCACTTCCTTGAATAAAATATTGAATACTCGGTGCCGCCTCAATCTCTGGAGCCTCTCGCTCTCGCTTTGTCTCTGACACTAATCTAAAATATAATATCCACCCAGATCCTTCCAACATAGGTTGCCCTTACACTATGTACATCCAACATCTCTGTTCACCAAACAATAAAGCTCTAATCATATTCTCGCTCATTGAATAGATGAAGGAATAACCGCACTTGAATAGGTTAGAATATATGACATCTTCTAAGGTTGATACTGAGAGGAGGTTTACCCTAAACCCTGGAACAAATAGAACCCCATCCACCCCTAGGAGTTCTCCAAAATTGAGTTGGAATCTGACTCGACCAACTCCTCTCACCTCACAAGATTTATTCACATACCATCTTGGACATGTCTCTGAGATGTTGAGGAACACATCCCATGTTTGTGTCATATGTTGAGTTGAACCACTTTCAACTACCCATGTTCTTGCAATCTCGTACCCATTGTTGTCACTGCTCGAGACAAAGGAGACTAGTGAGAATTCCTTTTCGAATTTCTCAAAAAAGTCATCTACCTCAGTTGATGTTGTCATCGAAATCTCCTCCTTCTTGTTGGGGCATTGTCCTGCATAGTGACCATATTGGTTACATGCGTAACATCACACCTTTCTCATGTCCTCTCTGGATGTAGATCCCCCACTCCCCTTTTTATTTCCTTTTCCTTTCCCAATAAGAGCCACATTATCTTCACTTTCACCACCATCTGTCTTCTCTTGATATCTACCCTGAGATCCCTCCTAGATCTCTTCCCGAGTAAATTCATTCCATAGCCTGCTCCAATCTGGCATTTTTTCTCTGCCCACCACACACTTGACAAATACGTCCCAATATTTAGTGAATACTTTCAAGGCAATACACACCAACTTCGAATATGTCAACTCGTCCTTCACCTGAGCCACCCTAGTGATCTAATATGCCACACTCTCTCCGTTGTCCATCCTGGTATTATGCATCTTTTCTTTAAGAGCCATCTTTTAATTCTCATTCTTCGCTTCAAATAGATTCTTTAATTTATCTCACATCCCTTTGGTTGTTGACTTCTCAGCCAAATGTGGGATCAGGTGGTCTTTAACTCCATTTAAAATGATCCTTTGTGCTCTTGCTTCCTTCACCTCACTCGATAGCTTTTTCTCCTTGAGAATGTATCCAATCCAGACTTTCCATTGAAGATATTTGGAAATCCCTTCTGACTTGTCTTTAACTCTTATAATTGAGGCCATCTTTCACTGACAACCTGACAAGAAACACCCATTAACTTTGAGTACATACAACAACAACAACATTGCTTCCCTCTTCCCCTTAGTTTTTCCTAGTATCAATCCACTTGCTATCTCAACAATTTAAAAATTGTTCATTGTCCTTTCAGAGCACCAACACTGACACCATGTTAAATTTTACTCACAAAATCATTAAACTTCTGATTCATCGATTTTTTCAAACACTTAGTATACTCTGATTTATGTCTTCAATTAATTCATCCAAGAATAAATGCATGTAAGCTCAATGCTTCATCTGAAAATTAATAAGCATAAATACACAACTAATTCTGATCTTTAAGCAATGTAAATGAATAGGACAACAATTAATGACAACATTAAATGACATGGAAATTTAGGGCAAAGCCTAGGGAAAAACCCACTAAGGGGAAAACCCAGAGAAATAGATTTATTTAGCTTTTCTTGAAAATAATTTATGAGTACACAACAACAATTTATTACAACATTCAAATATAACTTATCTTGTTTTTTATGCACAAGAAACTCTTCAAAACATTCAGTAAATGCTCCTCGATTTCTGTGCAACTTGTTGTTGTATGACCCTCTTGTTATATGGTACTGTAGAGTATTAAATGCTGCAATAATCCTTTGAAAGCATGCCCAAGATGCTCTTGGGATTTGCGCCCTCTCTCTTGCTGCCCAAAAGCTCTTTTCCCTTGCTCAAACTTTTTGTCAATCTCTCTCTTTCTTCACATTCAATGCTCTCATGAATGCCCTTGTGTTTGTCACACACTCACGCCTTCTCTCTTGAAACATACATTTTATATTAACCCATTAATGACCTAACCCTAACCTCAACTTCTTTTAATCTAATGAATGAGATTCACTCTCATCATTAAAGGCTAGGATTTAACTTCTCATTAAATACACTTTAAGTCATTAAATAATACAAAAGTCACTTTAAGTCTTAAATAATACAAAATTCACTTTAAACTTTAAAATATAAAGTCACTTTATAAAATAAAGTTACGACCATTTTTAAATTTATAAAATGATATTGACATGAGAGACTTTTTAATGTCCCTTTCATACTATGCATTATCATATGAAAGGACATCTCGAGCTATAACTTTCAACAATATTGTGAAGGCACTATTTACATAGTGTGAATGGAAGAGCTATGAAACCCTGCATAAAGAGTTACATCTTAGTAGTGGGGCCCAACATATCGGTTATAGACATACAAGAGTAAAGAAGCGAAAATGCAATTTTAAAGTTTCGAGTGGTCCAGTGCCCCGCTGGTGGTGACATAGAATATCGGGTATAACAGATATTGGATGATGAATTGGAGTAATAGATTCAAACCACAATTAGTCGATACCGCGGTGGGCCGGTGGTTGATGCTACTTCAATGCCATGATCCATGTCGATGCCACATCATCACCATGGAAGATAAATTTTCGTGGGCCCGTGGCATGATCGTCCGGTGGTATACCTTACCAGAGTGAAAGTGGGTGTTGAAGTCTCGAGTGACCAATGCCCAGGGGGCTGGTGGTCGATGCTACATCAAGACCACAACATAATCCATATCAGTGCCATGTGTAGTGCGGAGGTTATCACATGTGTAGTACCACATGTCAGTCCATGTAATTGTACCAAGTCAACATGGTGTTTGAATAGGGTTGGAGGACATGATGACATCATAGCCACATTAGTGCCATGTCATCCAATACACGTGGAAGGGGTCCACGTGGAGACCATGTCATATGTGACGTTGATGTGGTGATTCAGGAAGGATATCGACATATCAGATACCGAAATATTGGAGGAGCATTACAATGTTGAATTTTTGGGGACTTGATGGCGCGGTATACTGAATTGGAGGAGCATGGCATGTGTTTGAAGTTCCTGAGGGTTTGGTAGGCCAGTAATCCAGTGGCCCCAGTGATGTGGCGTATGTTGATTGAGTTTGGGCAGGATTCCACATACAAGGTTCCATACCAAGACTGCAGAAAGTGTTTTAAACTTGAATATGTTTCAAGTACCCGATACTTGGTGCTCTAGTGATTTTAGTGGGTACCCCCCTATGATATATTTTGCAAGATACTATGTCACTACTATATTGATTTGATATTAATTTAGGAGGCTATCATTTTTCTAAGACAGTTCATACTGTTAGCGTCGGAAGTCACTCCTGGATTGCTTGCAGGAGCAGAGCCCGACACCCATCAATTTAATGTCACGATTTGTTTATAAAGGGTGATCAAATGGAGATAATTGCTTGAGGAGGTATCACTCTAACTCAGGGACTGAGTCTGGTACGTAAAGGACAAAGGAGGTCTGGAATCCTAACTTCATCTAGGGGGTTGATTAAAAGATGAGCAGGGGGAAGACTTAGGAGAAAATGAACAAACAGCTCTGGGCATCAGGCTTGTAGCGGTTTGTAGGGGAAAAACTCTAAACGCAGGATCCTCCTAGTTCAGGGCTTCAAGGAACTGAATAGAAGACTTGACTGGATCCTCCAATTCCAAGTCATTCAGCGTTAAATAAATCACAGGAACTGATTAAAGGCTCCGTAACTGTTACAGTGATCCATTACAACATCATCCTATAATAGTTACATCTCGACTGGATCCTCCAATTCCGATCTGCTCTAACACAGTGTAAACAAAGACATGAAAGAAACTGGCATTCATAAGGCAAAAAGTCTCCAAAGTTCATGCATAACAGAATAACAGTGCTTCATTAAAACTTTACAACCGGGAGCTCTGCTCAACCATCGATGCTTTACAAATTACAAAAACTGAGTTTATATACTCAGAGAAAATTGCCTCACAAAGGCGCGGGTGACCATCTGAAGCTTGGTGTCTTTTCAGCCAAAATCGGACGAACCTTCTCTGTGAGACGCCTCCTTAACTGCGCATGGCTCCTGTAGGGTGAGTAGCTGGGCTAGTAAATGCTGAGCTAGCGTGTGCAGGCCTCCTCCGGCTGGTCGAGAACTCAGCATGGCTTCTCTGGAAGAATGGGTACATAGGACTCTCTCGAGCAGACCATTTTCCAGGCCCTCCATACTTCGCACTTAATGAATGAAATGAGGTCTCAACCACTTGCTCCTAATGTCATTTACTCTAGGAAAGAAATTGTATGGAGATCAGATATGGTGGCGCTTGGAGACCGCGACGATCCCCTCTGTAACTGAATTCGACACTTCGGCCTTCTTTATACAGCTCCACCCTTTTTCCAAGTGCCCACGGGCTGTAACCACGTGCTTATTCCTATGGTGCTTTTCGGCGTTCGCGAGTATGTAGGGGATTCTCCTTGCTCCTCGAAATTGCGATGAGCGATATGCCGAGACAACTCTATCAGGTGCCACGCATCCTTGAAATCCGACGGTTTTGAGTTCACCCGACGCCGCTGTGGGCCCCAGGTCCTGGACGCCCTCGTTACTTCCCGCAGCGGGATATGAGGGAGCTGTTTCTTGAGATTTGAAATCGCGATGGGAGAGAAGGCGGGAAGCCTAACCATGCGCCAGGTGTCCTCTTTAGATGGCCGGTTGCGATCACCTCGGCAAGAGTGTGGGCCCAAGTCCGAGATGGCTTCGACACTTCGCAACTCGTGAATCCTAACACCAAAACTCCGGGACTTCTCGCGGCAATATCCCGAGGTTTCATGCCACTTGTATTCCACTTGCTCTTGCAGTCCCACACGCTAATCTGGTGATTTCCAAGATATCACTTCTCGCGACCTCGCAACTCTGCACGCAAATCTTTACAGCTCTAACTCATGAACCTCCGAGTTCGCGATATGCCGATGCCACTTGGCACTGTCTCCCTACAAGGATTGTCCTTCTGACACCTGTCCTCCACTACGGTCCTTAGCTCCGCTGGGAAATCGCGTATCGGGATATCGTGATTCCCGTTGTCATGTGCATGGGACTTTCAGTTCCCCGAACCCCAACTCTGTGAGACCTCTCACCACGTGTCTCTGCTGACGGACGGCTATGATCCAGTCAGGAAATCGCGTATCGCGATTCATTCATGTAAGAGCTTCCTGCCTCCAGAAACTCCGAACCTCCGATGAACTGAAACCCCGACTCTCCTTCTGATGTCTGACGTGTGTCCTGCCAAGGCCAATGGCTAGGATCCCATCGGCATTTCGAGACTCGAAAGGTCTCGGCTCTCTTACCCTTTGAAACCCCGATACCACAATTGTTTTTTTTTTGACGAGAACGTTTAGAGGTTTTATATTAAGGGTGGCAAAGCCACAAATCGGTTACAAATGGCAGGGCTACACAGAGCTGCTGCCTACATAAAGCTGAGATACAATGCTAATCTGCCAGAATAACATAATCCCCAAACTCATTCAGAAGCCTGAAACTAAGCTTATTTAAAGCCCTGGATTCTATACAAAATGCCAGGATGCTTGAAAACCAGAAGACCCTACAAACTGAGGTATTACAGATCAAGAAGTTATCTACTTTTCGGAGTCTTCCCCCCATTCCAAGTCTAACTTGGACAACTTACTCTCCAGCTCACCAATTCTTTCCTCAAATTTCTCCTGAGGGCTCTTCAACTCTTGATGAAGCTTGTCTAATTCCTCTGAGAAGATGATTTTGACTGAGGTTAAATCCTGCTCCAACTGTTCCATTCTCCTCCCTGCTTCTGTATCAAGGTTCTCCAGAAAGTCGAGCTGAAACTGGAGCGACTGCTTCAATTTATCCAACGTGTCATCTAGCTGCTTCAGTCGTTCCTCTACTGAGAAAGTTCTGCTGGAGCTCGCGGCCATTTCCTCTTCCCTTGCTCTTGTTCCTTGAACAAAACTTCTGCCACTCTTATCGTGCTTAAACGTGGACTGCTCCTGGGATGAAGTCGTGAGCGAATTTAAGCAGGTTTCTCCTCCTGTAATCATTCTGTCAGCTATGCAAGCCCCGAGAGGTATGGGCTCATGGTCGTGGCCTTCCCTTTGCATGTGGGTTTGTCTCTTGGTCTCCCTCTGCCCGATTCCCTCAATCGCGCGAGCAGTCCGTGAGTCCCGGCGCTATCTTTTCTTGTCTCGTCCTTGTGCCCGGATTTGGATATTTGCTGAGCGTGGGATCAAGTCATGGGAGATCCACCATGGATTGATGATCATTGACCATTGTTTGTCCTTGAGCCAGCTCAATGCCTCTATTTGCCTCTTCTTCCGCAGCGTGGTTTAACTCTCTTAAAACACGAAAATCTTGGAATGAGTCAAGTCCCCTTAGGAGCAAGCGAATTCTAGCCAACAAGTTATTAAGTTTTGCGTTTTGGGTTTCTTTTGAGAGAGCTATGGCTCGAATTAGCAGACGAGAGTCCCCGATGATGACTAAGTCTCAGATTCCATTGATTTGAGAGTGGCACAAACCTTGCCAGAGTGTCGTTACTTCTGCCTGGTTGTTGGAGGCAATACCCAGACCAACCGCATATCTCACTATAATTTCTGCATTTGGATTTTCTATTATACCTCCTCCACCTGCTTGGCCTGGGTTGCCCTTTGAGGCATCGTCAAAGGAGAGGATATAACAGTCCCTTTCTCTTTTCCATTTGTCGAAGTCATCTTTTCCTTTCCTGATTTCCCATTGTTCCGGGGGAGTGATGGAGGCTTTGTCCCCAATTTCTTTTTGGATTTGGAATTGATCACTCCAGAGCTCTTCTTGCTCTTCCATCTTCCTGCTGTGAGGTGGAAGCGTTTGGAAACTATCCCATTCGCTAAAGAGCGACCTGATCCTGGTGCTCACTAAGGGGGGCCTCCTTTCCTTTTCTCGAAAAATTCTGCTATTTCTCTCCAACCATAGCCCCCAGAGGATGAATCTTGGGATTGCTTGCCAGAGCCTTGAGGCAACGCTTTGCTTCTTTTGACGGAATGGGAATAGATTGGGCCAGTCAAGGAGAAGGGAAGGGATATCTTGAGGGAGGAGGAGGTCTGTTTGCAAACCTACAGCCAGTTTCCAAACTTCTTTTGAAAAGTTACAAAGGAGTAGAAGGTGAATGGAAGTTTCTTCAGCTTGGTGACAGAGGGGGCACCTGAAGGGGTCTGCCCAGCCTTTCTTTTGGAGGTTTTCTCCTGTCTGTATGCTGCCGTGACTTAGTGTCCAGAGAAACAGGTCGATCTTGGGTATGGTTTTTAAGCTCCAAATGGATTTCCATAACGTTGGGTTGGGTGGGACATGGGGGAGACTTAGAAGGGTAGAGTATCCCAACGCGGTTGAGTAAGGCTTAGCATTTCGTCCCCAACCTCTCTTGTCTCTCCCTCTTTTCCTTAGTGGGGCTTTCCCCTGCAGGCTGAGCTTTAGGGAACCCCAGTCAGAATCTAAATCCAAAGGCAGGTTGCTTACTGCCCAACCTTGCCACTGCTTGTGCCTTCCTGTCCCCCAGGAAGAAATATCGAAAAGCGTCCTCAGATTTTGCCCAATCATCCATATTTTTAGACGTTGGAGGTTCTGATTCAACTCCAGAGGTGGTTCACCGAGTATGGAGTCTTCCTAGATTTTAATTTGTTTCCCATTTACAGGCACCCATGTCAGGTGGGAAGTGAATTGATCAATGACCTTCCGTCAGAGAGTGAAGATTGGAGACCCCGTTTGTTCACTTGAGAGGTGTTCCACGCATATTCTCCTTGGACCTCTGAAATATTTTTTCCACAAGGCTTCCTTGCACCACGCTGTTTTTCCATTGACTATGTGCCATAACAATTTTGCTCCAAGAGCAAGGTTCTACACTTTATCATTTTTGAGGTTTAGCCCTCCCTCCATAAGGGGTTTCGAAACCTTGTCCCAGCTTATGAGATGGGGTTGCTTGTTTGTCTGCTTGCCCCCTTCCCATAAAAACCGCCTTTGCAAAGCTTCCAGTTGATTGATTGTGGTGCCAGGAGCTAGTAGAAGAGAGTTTTGGTAAATGGGCACACTTGCTAGGACAAATTTGATGAGTACTATCCTTCCTGCTAAACTTAGCCAGTTTGCGCCCCAAGAGGAGATTATGTTCCTTAGTTTGTCTAGGAGGTGGTTCCAGCTGGAAGTCCTTGGATTCGTCTTGGAGACAGGGACGCCCAAGTAGGTGAGAGTTTCCCAATTTGTATGCCCTTCCATGCCCAAGATTCTGGATATTTCCCTCATCTCATTGGGTGTTATATTCCAACTGTAGATTTTACTTTTTGACTGGATTATCTCACTTCCCGACACTGCAGCATAGGTGTCCAACTCCTCTTTGTATCTTTTTGCTACTAGGCAGCTTGCCCCTCCCAGGTGCAATGTATCGTCGACAAATTGCGCGTGGTTGATTTCCTTAACACCTTGGGCTATCTGTAAATCTTTGAGGTTGCTGCTGGTTCTGGCGTTCTCTAATTGGTAGCTTAGGACTAAGGCCTGGATTGCATATAACAAGGGCGATAGAGGACAACCCTGATGTAACCCTCTTGTTGCCTTGAAAAAACTGGTCACTCTCCCATTTACCATGGGGGCTATCCATGGCGAATCTATACAAGCTCTTATCCAATTCACAAAGGATTCATCAAATCCAAACTTCTTCATTACTTCAAAAATAAAATGATGATTAACTTTGTCAAAAGCATTTGCCAAATCGAGTTTGATGATCATACCTTTGTCCTTCCTGCATAGGCTTGAATGAAGAGATTCTTGGACTAGGATTATATTGTCTGCAATTTGCCGTCCTTTGATGAATCCTCCTTGGTTCTCCGGCACTATGGATGGGAGGATGTTCTTCAGCCTGTTTGTAATTACCTTAGTGAGAATTTTGTAGCTCGTGTTACATAGGGATATCGGTCTGAAGCGACTGAAGTTGAGCGCTCCCTTCTCCTTGGGGATGAGTGCCAGGAAGACTGAGTTGGTACCTCCTCCCAGCTTACTGCTTGCCTGTGATTTCTTTATCATTTTAGTGAGGTCAGATTTTATGATATCCCAACAATGCTGGAAAAATCTTGCTGTAAAGCCATCCGGTCCAGGGGCTTTGTCTGGATGCATTTGATCAAGTGCCTCTTTAATTTCTTGCTGCGTGACTTCCTCCAGGAGTTTGCAATTGACGTCATCTTTTATAAGCGTTGGAACAACTGAAAGAGGGTACGTTTAAGGAGTTATGCTTGCCCTTCCATTTGCTGTATAGAGAGTTTTGAAGGTCTCGAAGGCTTCCTTTCTGATGTCCTCCGGTTCAGAAATTGTAGTATTTTGGATTTGGATTTCTGTCACAGCCTTGAAGAGCTTCCTTGCTTCTGCTTGCTTATGGAAATAGCTTGTATTTCTGTCCCCTTCTTTTAGCCAGAGGCTTCGAGACTTCTGCCTCCAGTAGCTTTCCTCATCTCTACAAGATTTGAGCCAATGGTTTTGAAGTTGTTCTTCCATGAGAATGTCCTGCTGTGTGATCTCCTTGTTTTCCAAAGTGAGCTGATGGGTTTCTAGCTGCCTTTGAGCTTCTAGGTGTAGGTTTATAGGGTCGATTTGTTTTTCTGCCCAAATTTTTAGCTCAGCCTTGAGACGCCTCATCTTTTCTTCCCAGACATAAAACGCAGATCCTTTAATTTTGCTGGTCCAAACCTTGGAGACTTTGCTTCGGAAGTCCTTGTCCTGTATCCAAGCGGGGTTAAATCTGAAGGGAATGGGCCCTTGGCCTTGCTCTTTCTTAATCTCCAGGCTGATTGGCTTATGATCAGAGGTACTGTTAGGGAGGATTTCTGAGGAGGTTGAGAGTCCTAAAGTCAGGAATGAGCTCTGTACTAGAAATCTGTCCAGGCGGGCAGCTATGTGTCCTGGGCCTGCCCTTTTATTGGTCCAGGTGTAGCGCCCTCTTGAGGGTTTAATGTCCATTAAATCCCATGATGAGATCAGGTCCTCCACCCACTCTCAGGCTGGGTCCCTTACAATGGACCCCCCTCACTTTTCTTCTGTCGCTAGGGTTACATTTAAGTCACCCCCTAGGATTATATTTTCCAGTTCATTCTCTATTAGGTAGTCTTGAATAGTTTGCCAACAAATTCTTTTTTCATCAATATGCTGAGGGACATAAATATTAAAGAGACTTACAGTTTGTCTGGATTCCTTGTGGAGCAGTTGAGTGCATATATAGTGCATGAAAAGGTCGGAGCGGATTAGGTCTAATTTGGAGACGTTCCACATGGTGCAGAGCCCTCCCGAGGTGCCCCTAGCGTTGTCAACTACACCCTGGCTGCTTCTCCAGACATTTTTTAAGACTTTTAATGAATCTTGTTGACTCATTTTGGTTTCCTGGATGAGTAGGATGTCCGTTCTTGTTGTTTTTATTAAATCCCTGATAGCTTCTTCCTTCTTCCTGTTGTCGAGACCCCTACAGTTCCAGGATGTGAGTTTCATTGATTGTTTTGTGGGGGAGAGTGGCCTCCTTGGAAGGCCTTTGCTTGCTTCCATGTTTGCCTTACATCAATTATTTGCTTTAGGGTTGGCTGGGCTCCTTTAAGGATGTTCTTGTACGTTTCCTTTTCCCTTTCCGCCTTTTTGGACTTCCTCCCTCTGCCAGGTCGTTTTGGGGTGTCCCAAGCTTCACTTGTCCCCTCTGTTTCTCTCCTTGACGAGATCTCGCCCTCTTCGTTGCCTTGATCCACTCCGTTCCTTGGTGGAGGGATTTCTCCTTCGTCAGTGCCTTGAGTCCCCCCATTCTCCGCACCTTCTATTGCTTTTGAGGATCCTTCGACTTCCTGGTTTTGGGCGTCTCTGCCTTCTTCTCCTTGGCCGGTATTGCTTGAGGGCACTTCTTCCCCTTCATTTCCAAACTCTTTGAAACTGTTTGTTGTGCCCTGGATCCTTGGGTTGCTTTGGGCCGACGCTGGATTGTCTCTTTGTGGGCCGGTGGATTTCGTTCTTCCTTTCCGGGGTTGTTGCCACCCCTCCTCTCTTTCTTTCTCTTGCAAGGCCTTGGGGCAGTTCCTCTGGAAGTGACCGTACTCATGACATCATCTACATTTAAACAACAACTACTCATAGTATAGTTTTTGCAGGTGGTGCCATTCCCCCACCTTCAGTTTCACTACTTCCGGCAACCCTACTTCCAAGTCTACTTCAACGCAGATTCTGGCACAAGAGTATTGGTATTTTGGATCGGCTTTATCGATGTAATGGCCTATCCCGTTCCCGATTGCTTGCAATGACGGGGAGTTCCAGCAGTGGATTGGGAGATTTGGGAGTCTGACCCAGACCGAGATGTCTTTTGGTACTTCCGAGGCTGGATCGAAGTTTGGAGTCCAACGATTCAGATGCAGTCCCTGTGCACCCATGAAGTATGGCCTGTTCCTGAAGATTAGGTCCCGGTCCTCCTGGGAGATGAACTCGAAGATGAAATAGCCCCTTCCAATGGCATAGCAGGTCACACTATTCTGTATTAGCGGCCTCCAATTCCTTTGTATCCAGTTTTCTGTTGTCCTGGTTGAGGGCCAAATCCCCATAAACTAACCTACCAGTCCTCGCTCTGAAAGAGAGATTGCTACTTTCATTGGTTGTTCCGGAGGGAGATTGATTTCTGGAATGTCCTCCAATCTTCTCACAAAGCTCGATGGTTCACTTTGGGTCGCCTTCTTCATGCAAGTTGTGATCAGTTTACTGAAGGATGCAGAGGGGGAAGGAGGGGGCAGCGGCTCCCCTCTGTCTTGACTCGCCATGGTAGCGACCGAATCTTGTCAGCGCAAACCCTAATCAGATTTCCTCTGCGTGATGGCCTCCAAAAGAATTATTTCGATACCACAATTGTTACTAACACATACTACTTACTTTTGATACACACTTTGAATGATGAAGTCTTTTGGTTGACTATATATTTGTATTTATTATGAAGAACTAAAATGACTTGCAGTGCTTAATTGTAATTCCACAACAAATTTGCATCTATGAACATCATAAGATTGATTGGTCATTTGGAAGATATCTTTCGAAATAAGATATAAAGTCACTCTAATTAATATTTTGACAAAACCTTTCTGATATCCATATCGGAAAGGGATTTGTCGAAATCGATTCTATCGAAATACTTTTCATATTGGTAACATCTAACTCTGATGATACTCACTCTAAAAGCCTCTTCTCTATGATTTCTTACCATGATGAATCTTCAAGTAGTCTTGTTGGCTTACATGGCAACTAATCATTAGTCATTGAGATATTTTGAGTCCAACGCATGTGTGGTTTCATTTCATGAGCCGCCCTGACATGCGGCCTACACTAATTGGTCCACGAGTAATTTTTTAGATGCTTTTGGTTCTTTTCACAAACAATACCTTTTGCTTAGCGTTTATCAAGGAAGGAATATTCCTTGATACTTTTCTCCTGAGAGTAGTAATGGGATAGTAACTGCCATCTCCGATGACCAATCCCTATGATCTTGTTAATCAGACAACTGATTGTTGTAGTTGTTACGATACTGGATATATTTATCCTCCAATAAGGAATGTTCTGATAAGTCATAAAAGAATAAGATGACTGAATTTGTATATCATAATATCGACACACTTCCCAAAGTATGACCTAGAATATTCCTCGATACCTTTTCCTCATAGTTAAAACAATTGCTGAAACTACTTCCCTCTGATGAAGGAAGCTCGAATAACACCTCAGAAATTTGTGAGTCCGACTACTAGCCTTCATGCCTCCGATACATGGATCTAGGTGATCTGTACCTTCAAATTGCATTAATGGTGAGGTGATGTTTTTCCTGTGAATTGGTTTTTGTGCACAGATCATTAACTACACGAGTTGGGGTAATTTAATACCTACATAATATCTCCAAAACCCTTATTAAAGCATTATCTTTCTCCGCAAGTTTGTTAAAACACTCTGCTCTGTGTTATTTGGCCAAGAACATATTGTAACTTTCATTTCCAGTTGGAAAACAACATGTATGTTACTGTTTCAATTTTCTACGTGATGATATATATATATATTTTTTCTCGTTCGATGGATTAATGCATTCCTATGCTAATTGTTGTATATGAAGAATACAACATGATGCGTTTGAACACCCGAAAATCCAGGAATCTTGCAGTTCCTGCTCCATCCTCCACACCTGGAACTTTAGTTAACCCAAGAGAGATATGCATGACATATACTACTCATTACACCAGAGAGGAAAATTTCCCTAGGTATGAAGAAATATACAAATTCTTCAACATTGTTGATTTCTCCTCGGATGGTGAGAACCTCAAAGTATATCAGAATATACAGAAAAGCGGTATTTTCCTCGTGGTCACTCATCCAACATTATTTCCCTACAATGATGTAGTCCAGTGGTGTTTCAAACAATTCGATCTGAGCACTCCCACAATTATAAACAAACTCGAAAGGAAGATAAAATCCCTATGGACTAAAGACATTGGCTTCAAATACCACCTACCTGAACCTTTGATTTCCCTGAATGAGTCATTCCTAAAGGCATTCACCAGGAATAATAAATATTTAGCTCAATTAATGGAAGACTTGTGGTTAGATGAGGAAAGACCGTTCACGTAAGGGAAAAGATCGATTCCCGCCTACGCTTTCAAAACACCATACATGATGTTGATTGCTATGTTGAACATGCTATATGGTGAAGAGAAGAGTACACATTTCTAGATGTAATGGCTACCCATGGCATACACAATTGTGAAGACAAGACAAGTCTTCAATTGGGAGGATATTAACTTTCAATATTTTCCATAAGATGAAGAATATTTTGGGTATGAAGAAACCTTTCTTTTATATGTCTGTGTATTTGATCGACACCATTTGTTCTTCCATGCAATTTGGTAATTTTGGATGGAGTTGGGATCAAGACTAGCCTCCAATACATATTTATTGTTCTGACCTCTGGAACATCAATTTCAAAAAATGCTTGCATGATATATGTGATTTTTTCCTTGCTCCCCTCCATACTATCATTTTTTAATTCCCAAGATACAAAATATCAAGTGAGGCCATGGATGGGATGAAAAGTACAAAATAATTGAATTTAGGGAAATATTAAACTTACATCAGAGCATATGGCAGTACTGAATTTCCACATATGCTACCTTGTTTTGTCCCATACAGTTTATTGGTTAGAGAAATTGCTTACCAGACCATGGAAACCAGTGTAACTCCTCTCCTTTTGGGAAGAAGTAAGGTATGGCCTACTTTCCCTGTGAACATAGGAAGCTACAATCTGTCAAATGGTCCACATGCTATAAAAGAGGCAGAAACATTATAGGAAATATGTTTATGTCTTGGAGAGGCAATAGGGCACGATCCACATGAATTGGCAGTAAGTCATATTACGTATGTAGGCCTTACACATTCCAATATACATGTAGTTGATTTTGACGAGGATATATTCAAAGGAGTCCTATTCTTTGAAGAGGTATTACAAAAATTACCTAATGATGTGGCCAGGCAAAAGATGCAATTGGAACAAGAAGAAAAGAAGAAGATCTTACAAGAGCAATTTCAAATGCTTCTAGAGGAAGACCAAAAGAAGTTGCAGACCAAGGAACAAGAGAAAATAAATAAAGAAGATGAATTGGAACAAAATAAAATAAAGGAAAAGGAAGAATATCAAAGAAAACAAGATGAAAAATGGAAACAAAAAATTGAGCCCAAGAAAACCTCCAAAGAAGATGAGAATATGTAAAAAGAAGAGGAACTTAAAAGGCTTGTTGATGAGAGAAGAAAAAAGAAGGATGATGATACAAAGGTCCAACAAGATGCTCTTCAAAAAAATAAAGTTGAAGAGGAAGCTAAGAGATTAGTAGATGAAGCAGAGGCCCGGAAAAAAGAAAAGGAAATACTGGCAGTTGAAGAGGAAGAAAGAGGAAAGTAAATGAAGACGTAGAATGAAAAAGACAACAAATTTAATGAGACGCAGTGCAATCCATCAACTCTGAATGTGGGCATAGTGAGAATTACACCCCAGGAATGTACCCCTCGCATGGCCATCCTAGGTAATTCAACATTTTTCTCTCAAGTACTCAATCTAGATGATGTTTTTGTAGTTGTAGGAGATTACTACTATAGTCATAAAACTAAAGGAATTGAGAAAAGATCACATAAAAGGAAAAGACGAGATGAAACCAACATCCAATCATCCACAAAGGGAGTCATTGAATGGAAGGAAGAGCCAGATCCATAGGATAATTATATACAAGCTACCTATTCACTTCATGCATTTGTAGGAGCAAATGCAACATCGATTTTTGAAGTCACTACAACACTAAGCGTTGCATGAGCTAAAATTGTTGATCTTGAAAAGAAGATACAAACACAAAAGGATAATATCTCTACAAAGTTCCTCAAAGCAGTTGAAGAGAAAGAAAAACTCCACAAGGAGGAGATGGAACACTTTGTGCAAGAAACAAAGGGTGAACTCACTTCGAAATTTGAAAGGATATCCAGGGCTACTGAGACTCTTCACACATAAGAATTAAACAAAGCTTTGCAAACCCAAAGGGACAAAATAATGGAGAATTTGAAAAGAAAGCACAAGAAGAATGATTACTGCACATAAAAGAGATGGAATTTGTCAAGCAAAAATACTCCGAAGAAATAGAACAAATCAAGATTAAGCATGCTCAGGAGGTGTCCAATTTACAAACAGAACAAGCTGAATCTAAGAGGCTCGTTGAGCAACATGGTTACCAAATTCTGGGATTAGAGAAAGAAAAGGAAATTTTTGAAAAAGCTTTATAAGAAAACAAAGAAACTACCCTTGCTTTAGAAGTTATAAGGGAAAAAGAAATGGAGCTCAATGAAAAACCAAATTCTAAGAAGAAAGAGTGCTTGTGCCTTCTCAATGATATAC
>JZKD02S1969560.1:52622-64315 GCA_000966675.3 Picea glauca | reverse complement strand
CTTTCTTACAATTTGCTTGTAAGCTTATTTCTTTATGGCTTGACTCTTTCAAAGGTTTCCTTGCTGTTTTGCATTCCTCATCAAACCAAGCATTAACCGGAAAGCAATTTGTTTCAGATTTCCTGTTTTTTGCTCTTTTGAATTTTGTAATTGCGTTTTGGATTAAATTTGTTAACTCATGGCTATGAAGGGTCTGTGATGGAATTTTCTGGTTGTTAAACAACCTCTTTAGTGCTATCTTGAAGGTTTTACAGTTTTTTTGAGTCAACATAATTCTACCCTTTGAAGGAGTTTGCCTGATGTGCTGATTTTTTGTCCCATGCTGTTGTTGTTCAACCCAAGTTATACTTAAATAGATCAGTTTATGATCAGATTTCAACTCCCACAGTTGTTCACGAATCAAAACTTCCTCCATTTTTTCACACAAGCCATGTGAGCAAATTGCATAGTCTACTACACTTGCTCCATTATAGGTATTGCAGGTGAAATTGCCGAAATTCACCCATCTAGCCACCCCATTACAAATGACTAAGTCAAATGCCCCACATAAAGTAAGCAGTTGTTCACCAAAAAAGTTGGAACTTTTGTTCTCCTCTGAAACTCTTGTCCACTGATGATTTCTCTCTTCTGTAAGCCAAATGGGGTTGCAGTCTTCCTTACAACGAAGAATACTAGCTTGGTCACATGTTGTCCTAGCATTGAAGTCACCCACTATAAGGACTTCACTTAGTTGAGAGTACGCTGCAATATTGTTTTTTAAGGCTACAAAGGGGTCTTTGTGATCAAGCCCCCTACTTTTGTAAGTTTTTGAAACTTGTGGAGCAAAATAACATGCTGCAATCCTAATGATGTTACCATTTTCTAATATTTTAAACCAAATGTATTGTTTATTTAAGTCTTCGCTTTCTAATTGAATGAGACGACCTTTCTTTTTCTTCACTAAGACCATGATACCCCTGTGCCCTTTACCATTCTCAGT
The DNA here is from genome assembly GCA_000966675.3 of Picea glauca. Lineage (NCBI taxonomy): Eukaryota > Viridiplantae > Streptophyta > Pinopsida > Pinales > Pinaceae > Picea > Picea glauca. The sequence goes on along the minus strand of JZKD02S1969560.1, from coordinate 63,336 downwards.
TGCTTTGTTCCACACTGCCATCTTCACATACTCTTCAAACATAGGTGTCTTGTACCCTTCATGTTCATGTGTTTCCAATAAACAAATTATGTCCCTATTTTCTGCGATGAATCCTAGCCAAGGTCCCCGCCTCCAAGGATAACCTCTTGTTGGAACAAAATAGAGGTTTTCACTCTAAAGATGATAATATCTAACTTGAAGTGGCATCATAAAAAAAACTAGTTAGAATAATGGAGGGACAGGGCTTTACATATCAATTTGAAAATATATTATTTGAAATTTTTAAAATTATTTTTCAAATTAGTAAAGATTTTGGTGTAAATAATGTTATTATACAAGGTGAATTTGCTAAGCAAGAATAAACAAGAAGATTATGTTAAATATCTATAAACTTAAATTTTAAAAAATGAGATTCATAAAATATAAAAAGGATTATAATAATAAAATGGAAAAAATTAAAGTGATTAAAATGATTTTTTAAAAATAAATTTATTATAATAATAGAAGAATCAATAAAATAGAATAAATCTATATAAATTCCAATGTTTTAAACATTTATAGGTTTGTATTTTCATATATATTTTTATCATTTTTTGTGTTTAATAGATATAAGGTTAAGATGCCAATTAGGTTTAGCTTGTGTGATTGCGGGATGGAGTGTTATCCTCCCCACAAAGTGAAGAATCCAATGGTATTTGGAGGTTTAAGATGGATCTATTGGGATATAAATTGTATCCATATAACAATTGTTATGCATGTAACATTAATCACAATATACACACACTCGATGACAATGTTAACACAATTTATTCATAGAAGTATTAATGTGTAACAAAATACCCACATAAGGATATCTTATTATATAGTATGTATAATATCGCATGGTTAACAACCATAAAAAAAAAGTTCACAAGACAAAGCAAGTATTAGAGTGAAGGAGGATGTTATCACATCAACCCAAAGACTTCACTCCAAAACTAACTCTTAATTGGCAAAACCTTTGGTGTGGACAATTTCTAATAAATTGTTTTTCTCACAATTATTATATATCTACGAGAGAATATAAAATTAAATATTTATGAATTATCATTACATTCATAGTGAAAAATAATCAAAACATAAAGAAGATGCTTTTGAAAATGAATTACATAATCATGTAAAAAGTTATGTAGAAACTTGAAATAACTATGGAAGTGAACCAACTATTTACTATTGCATATTAAGTTGTATGTCATGGTTTAGTTATAAGTTAGATTGCTTTCAATAGTGATCACTTGGCTCAAAACTTGGCAAGTTCATTCTTATGCTCCAACACAATCTTTTATACAAATTAGCCTACATTATATGTTATAGGTTATTTTGATATAATAAATACTTTTTAATTAATGTTTACATGATTATTATCTATATATTCTATAGAGTTTCATTTAGTTTTTAATAAAAAGGGGCATTTAATTATGTATGTAAAAGACATTAAAAAAACATAAAAGTGGTTCCATGAGTATTGATCGACAATTTTAACAATTGTCATAATTGTGAAATCACCTTATATCACCAACATAAGTATATAGTCGCTTTGAGATCTTAAGGTCCAAAAATAAATGTCATTTTAATGGAAAAGGACAAGTAACAAAGTTACAATGTCATAAAAATAGGTTTGTAGTGAAATTAATCTTGATGTGGTTGGGAGGTTATATTTATCATTCATGGATGGGCCACCCCAACCCTCATTATACAATTCTCTATATTAAAAAACAATTTCCTAGACATCATTCTTTTGTTTTTCTTCATCTCTAAAATGGTATGTTGAAGAGTCAAGAATTTATCATTTAATGGTCATGGTGGAGGGTTACATGACCAATTGTGGTGGTGCTTTTTCCTCTCCCTCGTAACCAAGCCAACTTGGTGCCTTGGTCACCACTCACTTTTTTTTATACTAGAGAGAATGTGCATAAGGGCTCATGGAATCCTTTTAGGGCAATCTGCTCATGGTGCAAAGCACTTCAGGATTTGGCATAAATGTGTCATATCTAACTCAATCTTTTGTTATTGCACCATAATCTATGAGGAGAGATTAACACAAGTTGAAATAATTCTAACCCGTAAAAAAGTTTGTTGATAGGTGATTAAACATAGTATTTTTCCTCCTTTTCCAAAAAATAATCTTTTTTTTATTCTAATGAGTTTGAAATTCCACAACAAAGGAATCATATCTCCTAACAAAATTGATTTCTAGGATATGGGAATAGGGATAAGATGATCATAAAATTCAAAATCCTATTGCTAGGTAGACTTAATGACGAATGAGAATAATAAAAAAATATGCATGAAGCTTTGAGGTTAACTATAAAAGGAGCATAGGGATTGGTCTACACTAAGGTGAACCCTAATGCCCTCAAGCAAAGCCTCCTAAGATCAGGGACCATGTGAATACAACCTCCTTTAGTTAAATAAAAGGCTTTCAAAGACCACTGAGCTAAAACAACCATGCAAAGAATTTCAACTTAATTAAGTTGAGTATTAAGAAAAAGCTGGTTAGATAATCAACAATAGTTGTAAGTAGGTTTGTATTTTTTGAAATCCTTAAACCAATTCCAGTTCCCATCCTTCTACCAATTGTATGGTGATTGGATGAAAAAATTAAATAAATGGGAGTCATGAATAAGTTCATTGATACATTCCAACACAAACAATGTCCATATTAGAGAGTTTGAAACACTCTTTAAAATTAATTAAGGAGATTCAACCTTTGGTGTTGGGATCAAAATTGTCCAAAACCATTTTGAATGCTCCTTTGAAAAATATTAGGGTCAAGAGGAAAGTGAGTTCGATAGGAGCTTTCCTTCATGCAACAACATTGGTGACTACCCTAACAAATGCTTATTAAATAATAATTAGAAACAAAAAATTATGGCTTTTCCAATTTAGGAAAGGCTTTAGATATTGTCAAGTCTTCATAATACTATGCATTACAAAAACACATTTTACTTTTACCATTGTTGTGGCGAGGATCAAGGAGTTAAGGTTCAAGATCAATTATGATTTCTTGTCATAGGGTGCTCCTTTTCTAGTGTAGTAGCGTAAAATCTCTTTTTGGGCCTTCATAACTTCCAAGGAACATATGGTCCACTTGGCCTAAAGGACCCAAGATTGAGTATGGGTCATGAAGATGCCAAACTACCTCAATCCTTAAGGGCACACCATATAAAGTTCAAATTAACTCCGTGGAAACCTTTTCCATCTTCTATATTTTCCCAAAGAAACCATATAAGATATTTTTCAAGCTTTCAGTACGTATTAACTAACAACATCTAAGTAAAAGAATAGTACACATAGTTGGTTGCTATCACTTTCATGTAAATTTAGAAACTCGTAGCTGACATATAAGTTTAGTAATCCAATTTTTAATTTTCCCCTATGCTCTTTGTATTTTCATCTCTTATAAGTCCCTTAGTAAGGTCTATATTGCAAAGAGGATATTGAGAAATTTAAGCATCTAACTCAGATGTTGAATCCAAGAATAACCCTAAGATAAGGGCCACTTCAAAGTATTTTAGGTATTCTACATATTACATTAAGTTTTAGCACATTAGATTTTTTAGCATGAGGAAGCACACAAGATTTGTAAGAATTCCATTGTGTTCCCAACTAGTTCCTTGTCTTCAAGGATTGTGAAGAAGTAATCATCTATTAAATGTCCATTTTACCAATTTCCCAACTTTAAGTTGAAGGAGAGGATTCTTTTAATCATCCCATGACCTGATTTATATTAATAAATTATGTAGCCTAAGGTTTTTGCAACTACAACATATAAAATTAAGGCCAAAGAACCCACCTTCTTTAGTTTGCATTTGTTAATATATAATTAGATAGAGATTTCTATGAATAGGGTCTTCACAATTCTTATATACAACTGAATATGGTCTTCACAATTATTATAAACAACAAACCATAACCAAGGGATTTTATTTTGATCATCTAAATTTATTTAGTTTATATAACCTTAGGCGTTGAGAACATTGTATGCTTCTTTTTCCTGAAAAGAGGAGTCTACAAGGAAGAAGAGGCTCTTTGTCTTCCTAAAAGTCCACCATATTAAAGTCTCCACATACATGCTAGTGGGATTTTGGGAGCTCAACAACCATCTAACACTAGATTTTAGAAAGTTTTCCTTATATCTACATCAACTCTTGTGTAGGTTTAGAAAAATCTGCACCAATCATTAAAAAAGGTTTATACCCTAGTTTGCGATGACAACAATAACAAGTTAAGAGGCATCGAGGATCAACACACTTTGATATTCCCTGATCACTCGAATATTCCCTCATTGTGGGTGTAAATAAGGTCATACTTGGCCTCTTTAATTAAAATTCGATACTTTTGACCTCTCATAGAAAAAAAATCCAATTCTTTACTAGACTCCTAATCTTTGACTATAAATTTAATGAAGGTATGAAATCCCCTCCCATTCCACAATGTTGCTTTCTAATTTTTAACCTATTATAGAAAAAAAATCCAATTCTTTACTAAACTCGTAATCTTTAACTATAAATTTAATGAAGGTATGAAATCCCCTCCCATTCCACAATGCTACTTTCATTGTTATTGGGTAGTAAGGGAAATTGTATTACTAGCAATTGCATTTTCAATACCCAAACTAACTAGGACATCAAACAAATTTGAAGTGGATGACACCTAGGAAATCCAAAGGGTAGATGAAGAGTGAGTCCTCTTTCATGCACCATGAAGAGTGGCACCTTAGGAAGGTCTCACAACCTCATTATGATGACTTATTATTGGTCAATGTGATTGAGGTTAAGGAGTGATTCACTTGACTCTTTTTGGTTCATAGTTTGGCATGTTAGTTGTTATCAATGACTTGGACCCAATTGTTAGTCCTTGAGATGTTCTTGGTCGTCAATGGAATGATGACAAGGATCCTTGGAACTAAAACTCAAATTGGGTTTTTAAGCTACCTTGCTCAATCAAGGGTGTTAACATACTCAGTATTTCTTCACAACTCGTATAACATACTGGACATGATGATTAGATAAAAATTAAGCATATAGGGGCAATTTCTCTTCTGTATATTAGATCATTAGGGTTAACCGGGTGAATGGATGTGTGACAGAAATATATGCATACACAATATTCATTACAAATAAATATTGTAGGGGTTCTTTTGAAGAAAACATGTTGAGCAATAAAGAATTCAACAAAGCAAACAAATATGTATTTTGAGTTTATTTAGGGTATATGCTTCACACAACTCATTATTTGAAACATTCAATGTATCAAAAATTCTACATATATATGAGTGCCCCAAACAAGAAATGAAAAAAGATTGGTCATAACATGAAATCATTCTCATTCAAACATGAAATGTAACATCCCCTAGCTCAACCAGGGAACATTACTTGCGGAAAATACACACGAGAACAAAATTTTCCTGCTAACTCGTTTATTGTAGCTTACCAGCTATGATTTATACATATTTTAAATCGGACTCTGATACCCATATTGAAATGCAACTACAACATTCTAAATGAACATGAATGCAATCAATAAATCATTCACAACAACAAATAAACCATCCACATATACAGATATAAACACAACATTTAAACTCATGAATTACTCGGAAATAGATAAACACTTATCTTTTAAAACACTTGTGAAACCAACTGCTTGGGAAGGACATTCCACCCAACCATAGACCTATTGTTCTAAATCTCAATAGCAAGTCACCCCCAAGTTGGGGCTAGGAATTTGTTGTGCCAAGAATCAACAACCTCCATTTTCTTGTATATTTACTTGTAAAGCCTCTCTCCAAGAAAATGGATCCCTCTGCTTTCTTCTATAAGAGCCTCTTGACTTGAAAAAAATTAATAAATGATGATATTCACTTGCCTCTCTCTCAGTAGCTCAACTTGGTTTTGGTTTGTGTTTGGATTGAATCCTCGTCTTCAACACTTGGAAAAATATTTGAAAGTCATTTTGGTGATTGGGAAAGTTCTTACAAACTCCTCCGATATATATCAGAGGAGTTCCCTTTAAATTCTCTAATGTTCATTGGAGAACTTCCCTCAAATTATTCCGTAACACTAGTTAGATCACCGAATAATTTAGTGTTAACTCCTCAGGTAGAACCAGAAGAGCTCCCCTAAACTGTGTTGATGTGCCTATTTCTATCACCGGACGAGTTAACAATAATGCCTTTGGTCTACACCGTAGGACATCCCATCATCCCCTCCAGTGTACTTAGAGGCCTTCCCATTAACTGCTCTGGTCCACACCTAAGGCATTCCCATTATCCCCTCCAATGTATGCGAAACCCTTCCAAATAGCTCCTCTGGTTAAGACTTTAAGGTCGCTCGAGTGACCTCATAACACGTTCCCATGCTCTATAAAAAGGATTTCCCCCATATCCTCTTAACATTTTGTTTTTCATTGCCAAAAGAAAAGGGAGAGCACTGAAGTGAGTTCATCGATAATCCATTGCAAGTGCAAGAGTGTCAGATCGTCGAGTTACCCCTATCCACGTGTCGCTCAACTTTCAAGTACGCCCTAAAATCCTTCTTAGCGTTGATTTCAAGAATTAGGGTTAGGGTTGTTTTAGATTAGGGTTTGTTTCTTCCAAGATAACCAAGGCCACCATTGCCTTTAACCGTCCCCTTAACTTCGTTGATAAACCTCAGCCCATACCTTTCCCAACTTCAGACTCATGACAATATCAACATTACCTCCTCTACCCATAACTCTCTCCCTAAAAAAAACAATCCCCACACTTGCCTAACTAGTCTGTGGCCCCATAATTGATAATGTAAAGACCTTTATTGTCCACCTTTGTGTCTCCCTGAATCTTCCACCACGGAGCAGTCTGAAAATAAAGACGCCCTCACATTTAAATCTATGTCCATATTTGGGCACCCTTAGCGATATTCCTTCCCGAGTTGGATCCAAGTGCTAATGGTTTCTCGAACCCTAGTCTCTGGAGTCCTCCGATGCCCAAGCCCAAAACTCAATTGAAGAAATATTCTAGGAATTAGCCATATTTTGGTTCGTTCATTCATATAACTAACGAGCTTAGTGTGATCAACTCTGGTGTATCTGAAGGATTTAATACAACTACCTCCAGTTTAGTCGGAGAAAATTACATGATTCCCTCTAATCCATTCAAAAGACTTGACAATATCTCCTCCGGTCTTCACTAGAGGAGTTAAAATAATTGAAACTGGTGATAACTAGGGCCCTTTACAATATTTCTTTTGGTATCTTCGTGCGATCACCTCCGATGTTATTGGGGTACTTAACATCATGGTTTTCGGTCCACCAAGGAGACTTGGGATGCACTCCTCAGATCTTCACTGAAGGATTTAATACAATTACCTCTGATTCGAAACAGACAAATTTACATAAAGTCCTCTAGAATATTCACTTACCCTCTCACGCACTTAACAACTTTGCCTTCGGTTCAACTAGAGGGATTCACACAAACCTCGCTAGTGTGTCTATAGGTCTTCGTACAAACTTGTTCCGTGTAATTGGTGTACTTTACACAAACCTTTCTGGTACACACTGGAGTAGTTCCCATGAACTGATTCGATCTCAAATTATTCACCATTAGCCAAGATACCATCGGATTAACTGGTCAGGATTTTTCAAGTGCCTTCCTACTGAGGCTTAAAATTTCACAATTTTACCAATCATACTATCTTTCGATGTCAATCTCCCATCCAATATTGACACGAGCAAATCCTCGGGTACTTGACACATTAGTTACTTAAGAAGATTTATTTTTCATGCATATGATTTTAGATCTTGGTCTAATTATGCTTATTTATTGCCTCGTTTTGTTTTTGGGATAATTTTGTGTATGCATTGCAAATTCAAAAATGTCTTCATGGAAGAAGGTAACAAGCAAAGAACCTGCCACAAAAGCCTCTGGGAGTGGTAGCCAGCATGAGGACGAATATGATATTGTAGGATTAGTTTATGATGACACAACAAGAATCTTGGAAAAGGGAGGAGACTCGCTTAAATGGATTGAAGTCATCCAAATGTTTAAAAATAAAAATTTCCTCATTGATGTTGAAGACCAAGATAAGATTAAAGTTTTCAAGAACATTAGGAAGTCAAGAATACACCGAGTAGTATCCCACTCTGCAGTATTTCCCTTTCCAGGTGTCATTTCCTGGATTCTCAAGCATGTAGACTTGGAGAATAGGTACATATGTAACTATAGGGGAGAGCCTATAGCCTCATTCCATCCTGTAGATCTAGAAAAATGTTACCATCTAGAGAAAGGAACCCAAAATTTAGATGACGAACTTCTCAACGGATTCTATCATACAACAAAAGACTTTTTTTGCACCTGGTACAAACCAGATAAATCATTTAAGCTCGGTCCGACCAATGGGTATCCCACGACTGCTCTAAGGAAGCCATATCAATACATGGTGGCTATGCTCTACATATTGTATGGAGAGCTAGACGTCTCCAAATTTTCTCTATCGTATATGCCCTTGATTTAATACTATGCAAATGAAGGGTCGTCATTCAATTGGGCTAACATTCTGTCACCAAAATTAATAGATGTTATCGCAGCTGTCAAGGGAGCCGAACCCATAACATTTCCAAATTTTCACATGTCCTCATATATTTTGGATATCATGTGCGTGGCACATCAATATTCAAATATGGACTGGGCATGGAAGTCGATAGACACAACCATCCACATATACTGCAATGTGCTCTAGGATCACAAGTACATGACATAATACCACAAGATATGTGACTATTTCTTGGTCCCATTATATGAATACATTTTCTGCACACCAACATCGTGCATGACTGACAAAGTGCTTGCAGTGATTAAAAGGATAGGGGATTGGTACTTGATGGAACATGGAACATACATCAGAGTATACAGAGCCACCAAAGCCCCACATTTTCTTCCCTGATTTTTCCTAGACAACAAGAGGTGGCTTACCAAACAATGATCAATGGAGTCACGATAATTCTCTATCGAGATAAGAAAGAAATATGGCCCCCTCTCCCACTATGGATCGGGTCATTCTTGTTTGCAAACACCAAGCAAGCCCAAGACAAAGTGGATATGTTTCTCTCATACCACTTCAAAGAAGAAAGGTTCAAGAGGCATGACCTGAAGAAATTCATTAAAGAACACTTTACTGAGCTTGACATCCCATGGGAATGCACTTCGACCACCTAGGAGGAAGAGGAAGTCCATTGTGGTGCCTATACATATGACAAATTCATTACCAAAAGACAAGGCAAGCCCCTAGGAATACTTACGGATGAAGAAATATCACATGATGAAGATTGAAAAAAAGAAGAAGAACGGGCAACAACAAAAGCATCTGTTGCAACTACATCCCCTCATTCTAGATTAGTGGAAGAAGAAGTACTCGTAGTAGAGAAAAAGAGGAGGAAGAAAGAAAAGATCCACCAAAAGAAGGAGGATGTTGTAGAGAAGAAAAGGAAAACTAAGGAAAAAGCTGAAGCACTAGTAGCAGCAACAACAACTAAGGCATAAGTCGAGGCAAAGGTAGTTGTTGATAAATAAGTTGAACAAAAGGCAAAAGATGAAATATCTGCTGCAACAACAGAAGAAACACATAAAGTAGCAAATGAGGTTGCAAAAAAGGTAGTTGAGAAAGAGAAATGCAATAAATATGAGGAAGCTCAAAACAATGACACATATCCGATGGACATTGATATCCTAGAGATATTGATAGGAGCTACCAACAGTCACACCCAATTCTGTGGGTTGGAATTGGGTCTCCACACCCCATTCAAACCGAGTAAAGTGGACAAACTTAAAATGTTTAAATATGGCAAGGCCACATGCAGGATTGTATAACAACATGTGAAGAAAGTACCAGTCACGAGAAGTAATCCACTTTCCATCCTCACACATACCCATTTATAGGAAAGGTCATCGAAGACCCACTTTCCATAGCATTTGTTGGCATGGAATTCTCCAACTCAACGAAACAAAATAATAAAAAATTGTTCCATCAAAGACAAGAGCAGGGGGCCAGGATTAAAGAGTTGCAAGAACAACTCTAGCACTCAAGAAAGGAGGAAGTTAGCCTACAAGAGTTCAAGGAGTGTGTAGAAAAAGTCTAGATGTAGCTAGAAAAATCCATCATGGATATGTACACCCATATGAATGTTTTTCAATAGTTGGCTGCCAACATAATGGAGAAACAAAAACATGTACTAGTCAAGAACATCCACATGGAAACTATCAGAGAGGGTATGAATAAGATCAAGCAGTGGTTTGCTAAAAATATCGATGATATTTCGTCTTCTTCTCAACCACCCTCAGTTTCATCCCCTTTCTCACACATGTCAATAGTTAGTGGGGGGAAGTTGAACAATTTTGTAACTGCTTCTTCGGAATGCAAGAAGTCATTTTTGGGAGTTAGTAATATTTGTATAAATAAAGAAAGAAGCCCATTTTGTAAGGGATCTTCAAGAATTGTACAAACTCAAGAAACTATTTTCAGAGAGAATAATTTGTTAACTAACATTGAGAAGCTTGTAGGGCCAGCTTTTGATAGAGATAAATTTTTTTGTGTATTGTTGTTTTCTATGAACTACTTCCAACAGAATGTTTGTTGTTCACATGGACTGTAAGAACATGCTTTGCTTATAGAATTTTCTGATGCATTAATGTCGCTCT
>JZKD02S1969560.1:0-27285 GCA_000966675.3 Picea glauca | reverse complement strand
ACAGAGATATTGTATCAGAATGGTTACTCAGAAGTCAATGACGATGGATTGCTAATCCTTGACAAACTCTCACGATGAAAAAAAAAGTGCCACATGGATATGTTCCAGTTTGAGCCCTGCCACGATGTTATGAGCTAGCAAGAAACAAAGAGATGCATTCAACTATGATATATTGTAATGATCAGAGCTATATGAAGCATTCATAAAACTAGTGTTCTAGAAAGACCAAAGTACAAGCATTACATTCTCCATGATGAAGTCCAGAAAAGAGAAAGAGGTTCTCCAATATATATCTCCACAGATGAGTAGATAAGAATACATTTTGGTAAAGCCTCTGTTCAAAATGAAAGGGTTTGCATACTCAAGATGGAGCTCATGGAGATGACTTCCTTATTGAAAAAGGAAGAGATGACTCCCAGGTTGGGAGGGAGCACTAATGTGTTATTGATTTATGGATAGTCATTTTTCAAGTTTAAAAAATGGTCCAGGATGAGCAGTTCCTTTGCAGTTCGGAAAGTGGTTTGAGATTTCTGACGGATAGACATTTTCCAGTTCAAAAAGTGGTCCAGATCAAATGATCATTTTCGTAATGAAAATGGTTCGATGGATTGATGATGTACCATAGACAATGATTCCCCTTGTGGTTAACATAGGGAATGGTCTAGGATAGTCTCTCTTCTTGACAGTCACTCTCAATAGTGGTCAAGAAGACTAGTTTGCCTCGCCGGACAATCATTATTTTGAAGCTCACAGTTGTGAGCAGTTTCTAAGAATGGCCCATTTTGGAGGTTGGTGCAGGACAATAATTTCCTTAGGAAATGGTCCAGACAGTCATTCCCTAGGGCATATTCATTCTCTCCAGGTTGCACTTTGTTTAGTGTCGGAGGAATGGCCCAGATAGGTGAATGGTCTAGGTTCATAAATCAGGGACAGTCATTCCCTAGGGAAGATTCATTCTCTCCAGGTTGCACTTTGTTTAGTGAAGGAGGAATGGCCCAGATAGGTGAATGGTCCAGGCTCAAAAATCGGGACAATTATTCTTCCTTGCTTGAGAAGAATAGTCCAGATAGCTCATAATTTACCTTCTGAGAGAAGATGCTCTTCCATATCTCACAGATGTGAGTGGAAGAATGGCCCAGATGATTCAATTTATATCATAAAAATGTTTTCTATGTAGGTTGATATTAGATGATATGATTGTTATGGAGATTGTATGTCTTTGGACAGTAGATGTATACTACTGTGGTGGTTGTGTTCCACTGATTGTGACTATATGTCACTGATCAAGTATCTGTGTGCTACTTGGTGTGGCAGTGTACCACTAGATTGTAGTTTTTTACTACTATGGATAGACACAATTGTGTTCTATTTGAATGACATTGTTCCGATTGCCTTGAAGACTATCAATAGTGTTGGAAATGATTAGCATCTAGATGGATGATCAATGGACAAAGATTTCCCAGACGGAAAATGGTTTAGGACATTTATTCTTCTAGGACATATGTCTGGATTAGAAGAATGGCTCTTGTGTCACTCTGTGTAGTGAGTGACTTATCCAACATCATGTCTAATTACTCAGATGGAGTATGGTTTTGAGAGATGATGCAACTGATGACACTGATAGTGATGATGGTGCTCATTATCTAGTCATGAGATAGTCTATACGACTATGTTGATGCTACCGAGTGAATGGTATTTTTGTGCTCAAGACCATTACCTTCAATACCTCCCTAGCTAGGAGGGAGTGTTGATATTATGGTAGCTGCGAGAGGTATTTAACTCCATGTGTAAACCTGACAAGAATAGAATATTTCGAGAAGTAAGAAGAAACCCTAATTAGTTGGCTAATAAGCCTAGAAGACAAGTCGCCTGAATAGGAGAATTTGTATTAGGTTATTAGTCTCCAAGAGAAGAAGTCTACTAAAGGAAATATTATATACTAAGTAAATAGGCACCCAAAATGAGAATTCGGCCTAGGCAGTTTGCCAGTTTTAGTATAAATACAAGAGGCCAATCTTCATTCTGGTAGGCATTCTCAGAACTGTAGTAGCACACTTGTGCGCACTGCAGTTGGGATGTTTTATGCACAAGTTCTGGAGAAGCTTCTACCGCCAGTCTATAGTCTCAGTATTATATGGGTTTGGACTTTTTGATCAATTTTTGTTATTCTTTCTTGGTGCTCTATCCTTGGAGAGAGGTGTGCTATCTTGTTTGGCTATCTAGCCTAGGGTTTGCTTCTGAAATGATTCTCTGTCAAGGTGAAGGTGCTAGGGGACAACTTCGGCTTATGGTTGGGTGACAATAGTAATATTTTCTATGGTTAAATGAGCACATCCATTATATTCTAACACAAATCCCACAACCACAGAACAAAAAATCCATGCAGTCCTTTTTTGGCAAGATCAATTTTGTAAGAAGATTTGTTTCAGATTTTGCTGAAATCGCTAAGCCTCTTTAGCAGATGATAAAGAAATACGTTCAGTTTAAATGGACATCTATTGAAAATGATGCCTTTTAGAATATCAAGGCCTCCATAGTAGATGCACCTTCTCTAAAAAGTACATGTTTTACCAAGGATTTCTTGTTGTATACATTCACTTCCGACCGTTCTCTTGCAGTAGTGCTCACATAAAAGGATGAGAAAATGAATGAATTCCCCATCGCATTCATGAGCACTGGAGTACAAGGTGATTAATTGAATTACCCACCAGTGGAAAAGAAAGCTTTTGCTATCCACAAAGCCATCAAATAGTTCAAACCATATATTTTGAAGAATCATACAAAAGTGAAGATGGAACTAGGAAAGAGACGAGGCAATTGGATGACTGCTCTATAGGAGTACGATCTTGAATTTAAACCACAAAATATCATTAAAGGTCAATGCCTCTGTAAGTTGGTAATGGGAATCACAGATTCAAAAAATCAAGAGGAAGATGGATGGCAAGAAGAACCAACCCTCTACACTCAACAAGTTCCTTATGTCCCATCAGTTGAAGATTCATGTTACAACAAGTACCTCAAGTACTATCTTCAACATGGTATAGCTCCAAACCATATCAATCCCAAATTAAAGAGAACACTGAGGCTTAAATATGTTCAATATAAATTGGTTCACAATATCTTGTTCAAAAAAAATATGAGGGTGTGGGTGGGGGGAATACTAGAGAAAACACAATACCCTCATATATATGAGGGTAGGGGTGGGGGAATGATAGAGAAAACATAATAGTTTGGGTGGGGGGAATAATAGAGAAAATATATTATGTTTTCTCTATTATTCCTCCCACCCCCATCCTCATATATAATAGAGAAAACATATTATGTTTTCTCTATTATTCCCCCCACCCCCTTCCTCATATATAATAGAGAAAACATAATAGTTGGGGTGGGGGGAATAATAGTTAAAACATATTATTTTTTCTCTATTATTCCCCCCAATCCCACCCCCATATATATNACAGAGATATTGTATCAGAATGGTTACTCAGAAGTCAATGACGATGGATTGCTAATCCTTGACAAACTCTCACGATGAAAAAAAAAGTGCCACATGGATATGTTCCAGTTTGAGCCCTGCCACGATGTTATGAGCTAGCAAGAAACAAAGAGATGCATTCAACTATGATATATTGTAATGATCAGAGCTATATGAAGCATTCATAAAACTAGTGTTCTAGAAAGACCAAAGTACAAGCATTACATTCTCCATGATGAAGTCCAGAAAAGAGAAAGAGGTTCTCCAATATATATCTCCACAGATGAGTAGATAAGAATACATTTTGGTAAAGCCTCTGTTCAAAATGAAAGGGTTTGCATACTCAAGATGGAGCTCATGGAGATGACTTCCTTATTGAAAAAGGAAGAGATGACTCCCAGGTTGGGAGGGAGCACTAATGTGTTATTGATTTATGGATAGTCATTTTTCAAGTTTAAAAAATGGTCCAGGATGAGCAGTTCCTTTGCAGTTCGGAAAGTGGTTTGAGATTTCTGACGGATAGACATTTTCCAGTTCAAAAAGTGGTCCAGATCAAATGATCATTTTCGTAATGAAAATGGTTCGATGGATTGATGATGTACCCTAGACAATGATTCCCCTTGTGGTTAACATAGGGAATGGTCTAGGATAGTCTCTCTTCTTGACAGTCACTCTCAGTAGTGGTCAAGAAGACTAGTTTGCCTCGCCGGACAATAATTCTTTTGAAGCTCACAGTTGTGAGCAGTTTCGAAGAATGGCCCATTTTGGAGGTTGGTGCAGGACAATAATTTCCTTAGGAAATGGTCCAGACAGTCATTCCCTAGGGCATATTCATTCTCTCCAGGTTTCAATTTGTTTAGTGTCGGAGGAATGGCCCAGATAGGTGAATGGTCTAGGTTCATAAATCAGGGACAGTCATTCCCTAGGGAAGATTCATTCTCTCCAGGTTTCACTTTGTTTAGTGAAGGAGGAATGGCCCAGATAGGTGAATGGTCCAGGCTAAAAAATCAGGACAATTATTCTTCCTTGCTTGAGAAGAATAGTCCAGATAGCTCATCATTTACCTTCTGAGAGAAGATGCTCTTCCAGATCTCACAGATGTGAGTGGAAGAATGGCCCAGATGATTCAATTTATATCATAACAATGTTTTCTATGTAGGTTGATATTAGATGATATGATTGTTATGGAGATTGTATGTCTTTGGACAATAGATGTATACTACTGTGGTGGTTGTGTTCCACTGATTGTGACTATATGTCACTGATCAAGTATCTGTGTGCTACTTGGTGTGGCAGTGTACCACTTGATTGTAGTTTTTTACTACTATGGATAGACACAATTGTGTTCTATTTGAATGACATTGTTCCGATTGCCTTGAAGACTATCAATAGTGTTGGAAATGATTAGCAGCTAGATGGATAATCAATGGACAGAGATTTCCCAGACGAAAAATGGTTTAGGACATTTATTCTTCTAGGACATATGTCTAGATTAGAAGAATGGCTCTTGTGTCACTCTGTGTAGTGAGTGACTTATCCAACATCATGTCTAATTACTCAGATGGAGTATGGTTTCGAGAGATGATGCAACTGATGACACTGATAGTGATGATGGTGCTCATTATCTAGTCATGAGATAGTCTATACGACTATGTTGATGCTACCGGGTGAATGGTATTTTTGTGCTCAAGAGCATTACCTTCAATACCTCCCTAGCTAGGAGGGAGTGTTGATATTATGGTAGCTGCGGGAGGTATTTAACTCCATGTGTAAACCTGACAAGAATAGAATATTCCGAGAAGTAAGAAGAAACCCTAATTAGTTGGCTAATAACCCTAGAAGACAAGTCGCCTGAATAGGAGAATTTGTATTAGGTTATTAGTCTCCAAGAGAAGAAGTCTACTAAAGGAAATATTATATACTAAGTAAATAGGCACCCAAAATGAGAATTCGGCCTAGGCAGTTTGCCAGTTTTAGTATAAATACAAGAGGCCAATCTTCATTCTGGTAGGCATTCTCAGAACTGTAGTAGCACACTTGTGCGCACTGCAGTTGGGATGTTTTATGCACAAGTTCTGGAGAAGCTTCTACCGCCAGTCTATAGTCTCAGTATTATATGGGTTTGGACTTTTTGATCAATTTTTGTTATTCTTTCTTGGTGCTCTATCCTTGGAGAGAGGTGTGCTATCTTGTTTGGCTATCTAGCCTAGGGTTTGCTTCTGAAATGATTCTCTGTCAAGGTGAAGGTGCTAGGGGACAACTTCGGCTTATGGTTGGGTGACAATAGTAATATTTTCTATGGTTAAATGAGCACATCCATTATATTCTAACACAAATCCCACAACCACAGAACAAAAAATCCATGCAGTCCTTTTTTGGCAAGATCAATTTTGTAAGAAGATTTGTTTCAGATTTTGCTGAAATCGCTAAGCCTCTTTAGCAGATGATAAAGAAATACGTTCAGTTTAAATGGACATCTATTGAAAATGATGCCTTTTAGAATATCAAGGCCTCCATAGTAGATGCACCTTCTCTAAAAAGTACATGTTTTACCAAGGATTTCTTGTTGTATACATTCACTTCCGACCGTTCTCTTGCAGTAGTGCTCACATAAAAGGATGAGAAAATGAATGAATTCCCCATCGCATTCATGAGCACTGGAGTACAAGGTGATTAATTGAATTACCCACCAGTGGAAAAGAAAGCTTTTGCTATCCACAAAGCCATCAAATAGTTCAAACCATATATTTTGAAGAATCATACAAAAGTGAAGATGGAACTAGGAAAGAGACGAGGCAATTGGATGACTGCTCTATAGGAGTACGATCTTGAATTTAAACCACAAAATATCATTAAAGGTCAATGCCTCTGTAAGTTGGTAATGGGAATCACAGATTCAAAAAATCAAGAGGAAGATGGATGGCAAGAAGAACCAACCCTCTACACTCAACAAGTTCCTTATGTCCCATCAGTTGAAGATTCATGTTACAACAAGTACCTCAAGTACTATCTTCAACATGGTATAGCTCCAAACCATATCAATCCCAAATTAAAGAGAACACTGAGGCTTAAATATGTTCAATATAAATTGGTTCACAATATCTTGTTCAAAAAAAATATGAGGGTGTGGGTGGGGGGAATACTAGAGAAAACACAATACCCTCATATATATGAGGGTAGGGGTGGGGGAATGATAGAGAAAACATAATAGTTTGGGTGGGGGGAATAATAGAGAAAATATATTATGTTTTCTCTATTATTCCTCCCACCCCCATCCTCATATATAATAGAGAAAACATATTATGTTTTCTCTATTATTCCCCCCACCCCCTTCCTCATATATAATAGAGAAAACATAATAGTTGGGGTGGGGGGAATAATAGTTAAAACATATTATTTTTTCTCTATTATTCCCCCCAATCCCACCCCCATATATATNCCACCCCCTTCCTCATATATAATAGAGAAAACATAATAGTTGGGATGGGGGGAATAATAGTTAAAACATATTATTTTTTCTCTATTATTCCCCCCAATCCCACCCCCATATATATTGTTCTCTCTATTATCCCCCCCACCACCATAATATGTTTTCTCTATTATTCTCCCCACCCCCACCCTCATATATATGAGGGTGAGGGTGGGGAGAACAATAGAGAAAAAATAAACATATATATGAGGGTGAGGGTGGGGGTGGGGAGAATAATAGAGAAAAAATAAACATATATATGAGGGTGAGGGTGAGGGTGAGGGTGGGGGTGGGGAGAATAATAGAGAAAAAATAATATGTTTTATCTAATATTCCCCCCATCCTCATCCTCATATATATTGTTTTCTATATTATTCCCCCCAACCCCACCCTCATATATATAACGGTGGGAATGGGAGGAATAGTAGAGAAAACATAATATGTTTTCTCTACTATTCCTATGAGGGTGGGGGTGGGAAGAATACCCTACCCCCACCCTCATATATATGAAGGTGGGGGTGAGGGGAATATTAGAAAAAAATATATTATGTTTTCTCTATTATTCCCCTCACCCCAACCATCATATATATGAGGGTGGGGGTAGGGGGAATAATAAAGCAAAAAAATATGTTTTCTCTTTTATTCCCCCACCCCAACACTAATATATATGAGGGTGGGGGTGGCAGTGGTGGGAATAATAGAGAAAACATATTAGGTGGGGGGAATAATAGAGAAAACATAATATGTTTTCTCTATTATTTCGGCCACCCCACACTCAGATATATGAGGGTGGGGGTGGGGGGAATAATAGAGAAAACATAATATGTATATGTTTTCTCTATTATTTACCCTGCCCCCACCCTCAGATATATGTTTTAATATGTTTTCTATATTATTCACCACCACCCCCACCCTCAGATATACGTTTTCTCTATTATTCCCCCCACCCCCACCCTCATATATATGAGGGTGTAGGTGGGGGGGATACTAGAGAAAACATATATCTGAGGGTGGGGGTGGTGGAGAATAATAGAGAAAACATATTAAAACATATATCTGAGGGTGGGGGCGGGGTAAATAATAGAGAAAACATAATATGTTTTCTCTAATATTCCCGCCACCCCCACCCTCAGATATAATGTTTTCTTTATTATTCCCCACACCCCCACCCTCATATATCAGAGGGAATAATGTTTTCTCTATTATCCCCCCATCCCCACCCTNCTGAGGGTGGGGGCGGGGTAAATAATAGAGAAAACATAATATGTTTTCTCTAATATTCCCCCCACCCCCACCCTCAGATATAATGTTTTCTTTATTATTCCCCACACCCCCACCCTCATATATCAGAGGGAATAATGTTTTCTCTATTATCCCCCCATCCCCACCCTCCGATATATAAGGGTGGGGGTGGGTGGAATAATATGAGGGTGGGGGTGGTTGGAATAATAGAGAAAACATAAAATGTTTTCTTTATTATTCCCCCTACCCCCACCCTCAGATATATGAAGGTGGGGGTGGGGGGAACAATAGAGAAAACATTATATATGAGGGTGAGGGTGAGGTGTGTTGGAACACATATATATTTCTAAACTTTAGACTTTAAACAAATTTCATTCCCATTTAAATAAAAACAATGCACGCTTGATTCTCATCGTCAATGAGCTCTTCCATCTAATCAAACGATCCTAATTCCTTAAGATCTCTAGAGCCGCCTACTCATTAAAAAGTCAAATCACTAAAGAATACTTCATGATTTCAGTTTTTAGAGTTTCACGCTTCAGGTATGTTAACATGTCGATCTTTCAAATCCCTGATACACCAAAATCGTCCAACAGATCCTAGTCACTGCACACATATACCTCCTAATATCTGACGCGTCTTTCAAGAAAGTGACCTGTCGGGATTTTAAGTGATTTTATCTGACCAAATACATGAAGTAATAAATACCTAAAAATAAACTAAAACTCAGTTAGAAAATCAATTAATAGTTTCACGATTTCAGATTTAGGGCATTTTCCACATATCATATTCCTAATTCATGAAGCCTGAACTCCCGAAATGTCTTAAGCATTAAGTAGGGTTAATTAATGATTAAAAACAATTAGCAATCAATTAATCACTTCACGATTTCTCATTTCAGAGATCCTGTCTCGAGCGATTGTAAATATCCTGAGGTCCGAAACCCCAAAATACTTGAGGTTAAACACGATTATTTAAAGGGTTAAACACGATTAAAATTAATTAATCACTTCATGATTTCACGTTTCAAAAGTCATGTCTTGAACTACTATAAGATATCTCGAGGTATGAAATTCTGAAATACACTTAACGATAAGTGTGATTAACTGACGCATTAATGAGGATTATCTCGTGATTAATTTTTTCATTGAATCATAACTCGGGAAAATTCCAATGTTGTTTTCCAAAATTCTAATCGCGAACCAATAGAAATTAATGACATTAATAATCAATCTATGGTGATCATTCAAAATAAGATCTTGGACCACTGCCTAAATCTTTTTCATTAAGGAAAGTTAATGCTTCGTCAATAGAGATATTTATGAAATCGATGAAATTAAGGGAAAAAGATATTGAAGTTTGAATTTCATCTTTCGTTTTCACAGAACAACAAGTTTTCGATATAAGAAGTTGTGCATTTCCCATGACATGCAATAGAGTGCTGAGATCATGATACCATGGCTCCATGGAAAGCAGCTAAAGCGTCTGGTGAAAGCTCTAACCCAAACACAAACATCATTTCAGACACTTTGCCCAGAAGCCAAAAAACCACATAAACCTGGATGTAGGTATTCAATATTCTAGAGTACGAATTGTTCAACTGCCCAGATGATTCAGGCGATGAGGAGACTGATACCCAAGATACAAAATATAAAACTGTCGCTCAATTAGAGCTACATAAAATAGCAACATGGCACAGGCTCATACCTTATAATGATATGATTGGTTGGGCATTGGAGAATGTCGACCTCTCGACCAGAACCATCTGCAATTCAAAAAGAGTCGCGATTGGGTCTTTTCGGCCCGAACATTTCCAGGTGATGTACAAACTATCCCCAATCCCCAACTACATTTATAATGCTGCTTTCTTAATGGACTTCGACAGAAAGGAATGTGCGCAATATGGCAGGAACTTACTTGATTTGATCAAAGATTGGTGCTCCCGTCCCGACAAGTTTAGAGCAGAAAGCCATGGCACATAGCTGTTGCCTCTTTAGAGCCTCACATGATGTATATAGCCCTGATGATGTGTAGACTTTATGAGAAGGAAAATACTGCCCATTTATTCCTACCATGGGTACCAATTATGCATACAGTGGCATATGGGTATTCCTTCGATTGGGTCAGGATATTATCCGACAATTTGGTTAGGAAGATCACGGAATATCATTCATTGAGAGCCAAGGGGAAACCTGCCCCATTTTTCATGTCGTCATACATCATGGATGCCGCTTATTTTATGACACCATTTCCTTTGATGGGTTGGAGCTGGACTCCGACCAGTGTTGAGTGGATACATTTTTATCATTCAAATCTATGGGAGGATAAAGTGAGAGATTTCTTCTATGAAATCTGCAATTATGTGGTCATGCCGATTATCGCCATATATAGATGCCCTCCCCCTAGGATTTCTGACAAAATAGTGACCAACCTGGGGAAGATAGCGGATTGGTATATTGAAGAGAACTTCTCGTACATTAGGGTTTTTGGCTGTTCTGTTCCTCCACATACCTTGCTAAAGTTTCTACTAGATCGATTGGTGTGCTACGAAGTAGCACATAAAAATGTGCTTGGGGGGATCAGTAAGGAACTAAAAGCAGTGAAGAAAAAGGTATGGCCCGTCTTTCCCTTGCAGATTGGTAGGTTCACATTGTTAGATTTCGGCCACTCGAAAGCAGAGGCCGCAGCCCTAGAATACATCAAGCTGGTCAATATTGAATTCAAGAAACATTATCCTCAGAGGATCGTGGGAAATCACATGGCTCTTTCCAATTTAAAAAGATATAAGCATGAGGATTCCCCACAGGATGAGATATTCCAAGGGGTAAGATCCTATCAGGAAGTGTTGAGCCGAGTGCAAACTCTGGCTCTAGACAAATTAGTAGAGTTTCATAATTTTCAAATCCACTGAAGGAATGGCCTTCCTAAATTATTGCAGGGAGAAACCCCAAGACCTCCAGCTACATAGAAAGTTGAGACTCAGAGTTTAGAAGCAGGGAACTCCAGTGGACAGGATGCTCGAGAACATTTGGAAAAAACTAAGGTTGTGACTCAGGAATGGGACACCTCATTGACAAACCCACCAGATGATTAGACTAAAACTCAGGCTGAGGCATTGATAAAAAAGGTAGAAGAAAAACCACCATCTACACCAGGAAAATCAGCCATTGACGCAACCGGACAATGACCATCGATCGAGATAGGCAACCCTGTCTAATCTATCACACCTTTACAGTCCAATAGAGGTAATCCGAATGCCAAAGTGGTATTAATAGAATATCTTACGCCTATTTCGGTGGAAGAGATACCCCCTTCCGACATCTTCTTCAAAAAAATGAGGAGAGATTTTGTGAAAAGAGAAACTCATCAAAGGGAGGGTGTGACTGTCAAGAGACACAAAGTATTATATGACGGCCAAGCCTTAGAACAAGAAGAGTTCACTATGGAAGTGGCAGGCTCATTGGGAGTTTTTCCCACAACAAACCGGTACTCAGTTGGGAACCTAAAGGAATAATTGAAGTAGAAGGATCCACTGGTGAGCCAGTTAGAAAGCCAAGTAAAGACTATGGAGCAGAGTGTCAGAAGTGAGACGAACAAAGGTTTTGAGCAGACTAGATCCCATGACATGCAGGAGATTCAACAACTTAAGATCAACTTAGATGAGATGCATAAAAATTCACAGGCAAGCAGAGAGCTGGCCATTCAAAAAGAGGAATTGGTCAAACAGTTGCATGCTAAATTAAACTTGACCAAGAATGCAACAATGTATATATCAACTTTTCAAGCCCAAGCATTAGAAGTACTTGAGAAGCTAGGATCAACCCAACAAAACCTTTTGATTAAGATAGAAGGTATTCAAAACTATTATCGATCGACATAACAATCTTTAAGTAATATTTTCATAAGGGAGAAAGAGGCTACTGTAGCTAGAGTGACATTCCAAGAGGCCGTATTATCCTCATCAAGGGACGAAGTAACTCATGTCACTAGATTGTCCCTTTCAGAACAAACTAGAGGTGACATAATACTTAAAACCTGGGAGGCTAATATAGTTGAAAGTACCAGATTAGCCAAGGAAGTGAAGAAATCTTGTGAAGAAGCTTGTTCCTCACTCGAAAACGAATTGCTAGGCATGGAAGTAAACAATATCTCTGAGGCCCTGGGGAAAATTGATATTGAAAAACATCAACTCACTTCCAAGACAAGTATGGAAGAAGCCCGTGCTGAAATCCAGCAGTTGAAACAAGTTGACCTTACTCAGATAAATAAATGGATAGTCAATCCCAGTCTATGGATAGAGTCTATAACTCAAGAAGCCAGGAGGATGGAAGATAGGATGCCTCACATAGAGAATAAGTTATACACTTTTGAGGCAAATAATGCAACAGAGCCTTCCAAGCTAGTGGTGCAGTTAGTGGGCAGATGCATTCAGTGCGTTGAGCAAGGAAAAGCCAACACGTCTGGGAATAAATGATACAAAGTGTGTACTCCTTTTGCACGAGTCATGATTAGAGACCAACTGTTTTCTGAGATAGAGTACAAGAAGAAGAAACGTCTCTACCAGCAGGCAAAGAGACATAAAAGATGCAAGTGAAACGTTTCAAATTTCACATATTGTAATTTTTATTGTTTTTGAATTATGAGAATATCAACCGCCCAGGGTTGAGGTCGTTTTGTATAAATGCATAGTTTGAAGACTGAACAAAGGATGCTTCTTGCCATATTGTAACTAAGAAAACTCATCCTTTTGTGAGTATTAATACAAGTGCAGACAATGATTCCAAATTTTGTGCAGTTTGAGTTATGTGCTTCTTTTGTATTCCATATCTCTAGTTTTCTTTATGTTACTCGATAAGTGAGTGGTTACAATTTAGTATAACATCTACTGTAATCACGTTTCATTGGTTATTTGATAAGCAAGCAATTTTTCCTTTATATTCACTATTAGTAAATACAAGACCTGGAAGATCACTGTATCTTATACCCTTTCAAGGGTGCATTCTACATTTTCTTCTACTGTGAACAAGGTAAGATTCATCTTCCATTGATGCCTCATTTTGTTTAACAATTTTGAAATTTTCTCTTGCATCACTTGATTTTATTACTCGACTCAGACGATAAAACATGACCTCTTTCCTGTTCAGTTATTAATTTCATTTAAGGGTTAATTCTTATATAATTAATGGAAGAAAAAACACCTTTTAAAACATTCCTTAAATTCCTGATGCCTTGACAATACTCTTTGAGCCTTAAGTGTAATCTCAGGAACAATATCTTTTTGGCACCGCTGTCGGGGACGAAGAAACAAAGTTATTTTTCCCTGGGAGAATGACATGGTAAGTTTCTCTCTTTGATAGTGAACAAAGATTGAATACATTTATAAGGCTAAATTTTACCTTTCACTTGGTGACTCCACTATAGATAAACTGGCATTCGGTAGAAAGAATACCAGGAAGAACCCAGACGATCAACAAACTATGCTTGTATCCGATCCTGAAAATCTATTAAAACCAAGGGGATACCTCAAGCAGACTGCTGCATCCACAAGTAAGGTTTACCAACCCAAAACTATGCAAACTACTGCTAAGGTTCCACTTGAACAATCAACCTTGCAAGAAGCTTATACACAAATCCACTCCGGAGATACATCAATTGAGAAGCTTACAACTAAAACCATAAAACCCATGCTGGTTCTACCCAAGATTAAAGCCGAGATCGATTCGACTTCCCCCTTGACTAGTAAAGGTAAAAGATCCATTTTGATACCCATTTTATTGATATTCTGCTGGTCCTTGAAGTAAAGATTTTATCTCCCACAAACTCCGAGGACTATATCTCTTACCCTGATTCAACTCCTGTTGGTTCTCCTGTTTATATATATTGTAAATCCGAAGAACCTAGTCCTCATTTCCCTTTTCCCCCTTTTTCAATTTTTTTGTCTCCTAACGATCAATTTCCAGAACCTCCTTCACTTCATCCTGAGGCAGTAGAAAGGTCCCTAGAAGTATACGAAAACCCTCTCTTTAACTCTTGAAGTTCATCCCCTCGACATCAAATGGCTTCTGTTAGAGGAGGTGGCGCCGGAGGCAGTGATGGAGGAGGAGGTGGTCAAGGACCACCACCTCCTCCCCCTAAGATTTTTGCCAAAGTGGAATCCAGATACGCTCCTTTAGTCCTTCCCCCCGTCCTTCATGATTTACTAGAAAATTATATGAATAACTTACCGAAATTCACGGGAGAAGGAGATTTAAGTGCCACAGAGCACATCAACTTTTTTGACCAATTCGTTGATATCCTCGGCATTGAGCATGAGAATTTTTATTCAATACTTTTGGTACTAACTTTTGAAGGTCAATTAAGACTCTGGTTTTGAGGGCTTCAGGTAGGTTCTATAACATCTTATGATGTGCTAGAAAATGACTTTTTAAGGCAGTGGGGAGAGAAGAAAGATCATTTGTACTATCTGATAGAATTCGGGGCTCCGAGGAAGAAGAATTACGAGTCAGTCCTAGAATTCACCCAAAGGTTTAATAAACTATATCATAAAATACCAGCAGAGGTCAAACCCTCTCAGCCCACAACTAAGGTGACTTTCGCAGGGGCTTTCGAGCCCGACTTTGCCTTACTTTTGAGGGAGAGAAGATCGATTGATCTCACCAGAATGCAAGATGACATCATCGAAATTGAATCGAGCATGATGGCATCAGGGAAACTAAAAGCGAAGGTTGAAATGAGAACCAAAGAAACCAAACGCTTTAGGGAACAAGATGGAACTTCTGGATCTAGGAAGTCCGCAGAGGACAAAATGGATGACATGGCTAAAATAATTAAAGAGTTATAAAAAAAAATCTCTAGAATGGAATTGGACTAGGCTAAACCTCATCTTTTTCCTAGGAGAGATTTCAAAAGGAATCCTAATCCCCTGGTCCATCAGAGACCAGTAAAAAACAAAGACCAGAAACTCAAATCTCCTTTTAAAACATAAAACTTTATGCAAAACGATGATGTAAATGACTTTGAGGGGTTAGATGAAGATATTGACAACCTTAGTGATAATGATCAAGAACCTCACCTAACCAGACAATATTACGAAAGGTCTTTAGATCAAGAAACATTGTTTGGAAATGAGGTAAGTATAAATAATATAGGAGAATCTGATTATCAAGGAATCACCGACTCTATAATGGTCGAGCTTCAAAAAAAATATAATTTAAGGCCTAGAGATAAAAATTCTACAACTGCTCCACCAAGGAATATCTCGTCGAGAAATAAAATAGATGAGGCAGCTCAAACATCCACTGAAACGCAAGCTTCCAAGACAAAGACAGCTGAAACGCAAGATGCCAAGACAAAGACAACTGAAACGCAAGCTGCCAAGACAAAAACAACTGAAACACAAGTTGCCAAAACAAAGATAGCAGAAACCAAAGAATCGCAAACCAATAGACAAGAAAAAAGAGAAACAAAGATCCCAACTAGAGAGGCCGAAAAGACAATTAGAAGTTTCAATCTGGAAAATGAAATTAATAAAATCAAAATTCCTGTGCCCTTGGTTGAATTAGCAAAAACTCCAATGTATAGAAGACAAATTGTCAAAATGATAAATTTCTCAGATACTGAAAGTCACGTAGATACTATTAATTTAGAAGATGATAGACCTACTATAATGTTTAGCCCGCATATTGAAAATTCGAAAGACCTTGTTGCTCCTTTTTATATTATGATATCTATGCATGATCACCTACTCCATAACTGTATGTTGGATTTTGGAGCCTCTCACAATTTAATGCCTAAAGTTATTATGGATAAACTGGGCCTTGAGGTTACCAGACCATACTGAGATCTGTGTTCTTTTGATTCAATAAAATTTAAATGTCTTGGTATGATAAAAGATTTGGTGGTTAATCTTGCACAAATCCCTGTGAAGAGTATTCTCATAGATGTAGTCGTTGCTGATGTTCCTGCAAAATATGGCATGTTGTTATCCAGGTCTTGGGGTGACAAACTTGGAGGATCGCTTCAATCAAACATGACATATGCTACAATCTCGATCTTCGGTGGACAATTCACCCGTCTATATAGAAAGACAAGGTTGGCATATACCATAAGTGACCCACAAAACCCAAAGACTTATTCAGTTTATGTCGCAGATCAATATTTAAGAAACTGTATATTATCCATTGATGATGGTTTTGATGAATGTACAGAAGAAAATAGTACAAAAGAAAATGATTCAGAAAAAGAAAACAAAAAAATCGAAAAACAAACAAAAATGTAAATAGCATAGGGGTCTGGAAAATGTTTTTTGACGGTGCTTCGTCTTGGGAAGGAGCCGGAGATGGAGTGGTTTTTTTGGCACCCAGAGATGAATTCATAATTCCTTTCTCATAGGTTACAGTGGGACATTGACTATACCGATAACGTATGGGAATATGAAGCTCTGATATTAGGATTGGAGGTTGCTCGAAAGTTGAAAATTGAAAATCTAATATTTTATGGCGATGCAAAATTAATTGTAAAATAGATAAGGCAGTAGTATCAAGCCAAACATCCAAGGCTAAGGTTGTACAGGAACTGTGCCTGGGATTTGATCAAAAACTTTTTCTCATCGTTCAATATTATTCATATTCCCAGGGAAGAAAATCAACGAGATGACTCCCTAGCAAAAGCGACTGCTACTTTTATGCCACCTACAGTCTCGAAGGTAAAATACCACATAGAAATGAGGCACATGCCTGCAATACCAAATAATGTCCAACACTAGCAGGTTTTTGAAGATGATGAACAGATAAAGCAATTTCTAGAAATTATGGATGAATTTTCCAAAACACACATCGACCAGGAAAATCAAAATGACCCTACTTAGATCATGCAAGAAGGAGAAGATCCTCAGAAGTTCCAAGATAAGATCACTAACCATCGCATGCTGGTGTTAAAAAAAAATCAAATTCCTAAGGGTCTAATTCCATTAGAGAGATTATTTGATAAGGACAATATACCTCTGAAGTCTACCTTGCAACCTCAACCCGAAAAGGTTGAAGATTGTGACATAGGCACTAAGGAAAACCCAAAAATGGTCAAAATTTCTAAATACCTTCCACCCGAAATGAAAAGTAAATATGTTGCGTTACTCAAGCAATAAAAATATGTCTTCGCCTAGTCTAACGATGAATTGAAAACTTATGATACCACTGTTATTGAGCATAAAATCCCTTTGAAACCAGGCATCAAACCTTTCAAGCAAAAGCTCAGACAAATAAACCTGATACTCCTGCATGTAATAGAAAGAGAGGTAAAAAATCTCTTGGATGCAAAAATTATTGTTCCACTCAAATATTCTGAGTGGGTATCTAATTTAGTTTCAGTTAGAAAAAGGAACGATGAAATCAGACTCTGCATGGATTTAAGGAATCTAAACAGATCATCTCTTAAAGACAATTATCCACTCCCTAAAATGGATCACGTTCTAGAAAAAGTGGTAGGGTATAACCGAATGTCTATGATTGATGGCTTTTCAGGTTACAATCAAATTGTGGTCCACGAAGATGACAAAGATAAAACCGTGTTTACCACTCCATGGGGTGCTTTCATGTATGACAAAATTCCATTCGGTCTGATGAACGTAGGGGCCACTTTTCAACGAGCGATGGATATAGCCTTTGTCGACGAAATAGATAAGTTTGTCATTATCTATCTTGATGATTTAACTATGTTTTATAACTTTGATGCAGAGCACTTGGTACACCTCAAACAAACGTTCGAGAAATGCTGGAAATTCAGTTTGTCCCTAAATCCCAATAAATCTCATTTTGCAATGCAGGAAGGTAAACTCTTGGGTCATATAATATCTAAGGAAGGAATAAAAATTGATCCAAAAAGGGTTGAAGCCATCGATACAATAAATATTCCTAGAAACAGAAAGGAAATTCAATCTTTTTTAGGAAAAATAATTTTTTAAAGAAGATTCATTCCAAATTTCGCTGAAATTGTTAAATTGATTACATATATGCTAAAAAAGGATAGTGAGGTCAAATGGACAACAGCGGCTAAATCATCTTTCGAACTCATCAAGAAAACGATAGGAGAAGCACCGGTGCTAGCCAGCCTAGATTATAAGAAAGAGTTCTTGATTTTTTCATTTGCCTCCGAACATACTATCACGGTCGTGCTCTTACAGAAGAACGATGAAGGTTTCGAGCAGCCGATAGCATTTTTCAGTAAAAGTCTCAGAGACGCAGATTTGAGATATGATATATTGGAAAAACATGCATACACAATGGTGAAAGCCCTTAAAGATTTTAGAACTTATGTGCTTCATTCCAAGGTGATTGCCTATGTACCAACCAACGCGGTCAAGGACTATTGGTTCAACATGACAGTGATAGAAAAAGAGGCCGATGGTTAGCCAAAATTCAGGAATTCGACCTTGAGGTAAAACCGACCAAACTCTTCAAGGGTCAGGGCCTGGCTAAGCTGTTAGCCGAATCAAATTTTAGAGCACTCGGGATAAATCATCTGGAAAATTACAAAGACTTTCTAGATATAGAAGAATTTGATGTGCAGATACCTACAACTCTGATTCAAGAAAAATTCTCTTCCTTAGCTTGGTATGGCGACATAGTTTCATATCTCCTGACTCTTCAGTGTCCAAGTGACATGACTCCTTCCAAGGCGATAACGTTGAAGTTTCACACGGTAAAATATTGTATCATTGATAGCCAATTATATTAGAAGGATCCCCTAGGATTTTTATTAAGCTGCTTAATAGAATCCGAAATGGAGAACGTCATAAATGAGTTTCATGAAGGGGTGTGTGGAGGACATCACGCATGGAGAGAAATGGCCTATAAAATCCTAAGAGCTGGATACTATTGGCCAAAATTGTTCACTGACGTGAATACTAAAGTCAGAGCCTATAACTCCTGTCAACTATTCTTAGGCAAACAAAGGCTTCCCTCACCACCCTTGATTCCAGTCAAAACAAAAGCTCCATTTCAACATTGGGCTCTCGATTTCATCGGATAAATCCATACGCATTCAAGTGCACAAGATAAATGGATCTTAACTGCCACAGACTATTTTACTAAATGGCTAGAAGCCATTTCAACATGAAATGCTACAGACTCGGTGGTGATCAATTTCTTGGAAGAAAACATTTTATCTAGATTTGGTTGTCCTCAGAAAATAGTTACAGATAATGCCCAAGCCTTCAAATCCATGGAAATGGTTAGTTTTTGTCAAAATTACAATATTGTACTAGGACATTCAATAACCTACTATCCTCAAGGCAACAAATTAGACGAATCATCGAATAAGAGCTTAATCACCATAATTAAAAAGGTACTGACTGAAAACAAGAAAGCCTGGCATGTTCATTTGAAATACGCTTTGTAGGCAAATAAGATAGGCACTAAAAAATCAACCGAAATGTCTCCTTTCCAAATGGTATACGGTACCGATGTAGTCCTCCCCATAAATCTCGCTTTTCCTGTGATGAAGCTCTGGAAAGACTCGAAGGAAGAGCCTAACGATGTTACCAGAAGAATAAACCAGTTAATTGAAGTACATCAGAACAGGGCCGAAGTAGATGAAAATCTTCATAAATATCAAGACAACATGAAAGCTCTGTTTGATAAAAAAGACAAAGATAGGGAATTCCTTCCTGAAGACCTAGTTTTGAAATGGGATTATAGGAAAGAGGACTCTGGAAATCATGGCAAGTTTGATTACATATGGTGTGGACCTTTCAGGGTTGTAGCCTCCGCGGGAAATAATTCATTCTTATTAGAAAACCTTGATGGGAAAATCCTTAATGCCCCTATCAACGGGCGCTACCTGAAACACTTCATGAAATAATCAGATCCCAAATCACCATTGTATATACTGGTTTGATTTTCTTTTGATTTATAGTTTTTCACTTCTTTGGTAAGTTTTTATTTCACTATAGATAGGACTAGTTTTGTTAATTTCATAAAAACATAAATATAAAAAACAAGTAACACCTATCATTCCTTTTTCTTTAGAAGTTTCTGACATTTCTCATGTTTATTTTTATGCAGAATACTGGCTGATAGTTGAGAGATATAGATGTATCAGAAACCAACACTCACTTTTCAGAACACTGGCTTTCTCTCAAAACAGGTGATAAATAAATGGTTTACTCAGTTGAAAATATAAAGAAAATATGAGGTATGAGATTCCACCCTACTAAACCAAGTTAAAATTTCAAAAGGATCTCATTAAATTATGAAAGAGGTATCATCCATATCAATAGTGTCACTTGATCAACAACCAGAGGGATATAAGAATTACAGCCTAATCCTAAAATTCTTCTCTGAGTTTTGATAAAATTAAAATTAAAATAAAAAATGAAATAAAATGCATAAAAAGGAAAAGAAAGTAAGAATAAAAGAAGCCCACAAATCAAGAAGTAGGTCTGAGTAGGAATAAGATCCCTTTACTCGCAAATCAACAATGAATCCATTTACCCAATAAAGGCACTTGTTCTACTGTTCTTCGACGTCTCACATGGAGACGCGATCCATAGAAGGAGCCTATGTTGGAACACATATATATTTCTAAACTTTAGACTTTAAATAGATTTCATTCCCATTTAAATAAAAACAACGCACACTTGATTCTCACCACCGATGAGCTCTTCCATCTAATCAAACGATCCTAATTCCTTAGGAGCTATGGAGCCACCTACTCGTTAAAAAATTCAAATCACTAAAGAATACTTCACGATTTCAGATTTTAGAGTTTCACACTTTAGGTATCTTAACATGTCGATCTTTCAAATCCCCGATACACCAAAAGCGTCCAAAAGATCCTAGTCACCACACACGTATACCTCCTAATATCTGACGCGTCTTTCTAGAAAGTGACCTGTCGGGATTTTAAGTGAATTTAATTGACCAAATACATGAAGTAATAAATACCTAAAAAGAAACTAAAACTCAGTTAGAAAATCAATTAATAGTTTCACGATTTTGGATTTCAGGCATTTGCCACATATCATATTCCCAATTCACGAAGCCCGAACTCCCAAAATGTCTTAAGCATTAAGAAGGGTTAATTAATGATTAAAAAAAATTAGCAATTAATTAATCACTTCGCGATTTTGCATTTCAGAGATCTTGTCTCGAGCGACTATCAATATCCCGAGGTCCGAAACCAGGAAATACTTGAGGTTAAACATAATTATTTAAAGGGTTAAACATGATTAAAATTAATTAATCACTTCATGATTTTGCGTTTCAGAAGTCATGTCTTGAACTACTATAATATATCCTGAGGTCCGAAATTCCGAAATACACTTAACGATAAGTGTGATTAACTGATGCATTAATGAGGATTATCTCGTGATTAATTTTTCACTGAATCATAACTCGGGAAAATTCAAATGTTTTTTTCCAAACTTCTAATCGCGAAGCACCAGAAATTAATGACATCAATAATCGATCTACGATGATCATTCAAAATAAGATCTTGGACCACTGCCTAAATATTTTTCATTAAGGAAAGTTAATTCTTCGTCAGTAGAGATATTTATGAAATCGATGAAATTAAGGGAAAAAAGATATTGAAGTTTGAATTTCATCTTGCATTTTCACAGAACAACAAGTTTTCTAGATAAGAATTTGTGCATTTCCCGTGACAGGCAACAGAGTGTTGAGCTCGTGATACCATGGCTCCACAGAAAGCAACTAAAGCATATGGTGAAATCTCTAACCCAAACACAGACATCATTTCAAACACTTCACCCAGAAGCCAAAACACCATGAAAACCTGGACGTAGGTATTCGATATTCTAGGGTATGAATTGATCAATTGACTAGATGATTCAGGCGACGAAGAGACTGAGACCCATGCTACAAAATATAAAACCGTCGCTCAATCAGAGCTACATAAAATAGCAATGTAGCCCAGGCTCATGCCTTATAACGATATGATTGGTTGGGCGCTGGAGAATGTCGACCTCTCGATCAGAATCATCTGCAATTCGCAAAGAGTCGTGATCGGGTCTTTCCGATCGGAACATTTCTAGTTGATTTACAAACTATCCCCGGTCCCCAACTATATTTATAATGCCACTTTCTTAATGAACTTCGACAGAAAGGAATGCGTGCAATATGACAGGAACTTACTTGATTTGATCAAAGATTGGTGCTCCCATCCCGACAAGTTTAGAGAAGAAAACCATGGCGCATATGCTATTGCCTCTTTAGAGCCTCACATGATGTATATAGCCATGATGATGTGTAGAATTTATGGGAAGGAAAATAATTACCATTTCTTCCTACCATGGGTACCAATTATGCATACAATGGCAGATGGGTATTCCTTCGATTGGGCCAAGATATTATCCGACAATTTGGTTAGGGAGATCACGAAATATCATTCATTAAGAGCCAAGGTGAAACCTACCCCATTTTTCATGTCGGCATACATCATGGATACCGCTTGTTTTATGACACCATTTCCTTTGATGGGCTGAAGCTAGACTCCGACCAGTGTTGAGCCGATACATTTTTATCATTCGAAGCTATGGGAGGATAAAGAGAGAGATTTATTCTATGAAATTTGCAATTATGTGGTGGGGCTGATGCATATCTCCATATATGGATGCTCTCTCCCTAAGATTTCTGACAAAATAGTGACCAACCTGGGGAAGATAGTCGATTGGTATATTGAAGAGAAATTCTTGTACATTAGGGTTTTTAGCTGTTCTGTTCCTCCACATGCCTTGCCAAAGTTTATACCAGATCAATTGGTGTGTCGTGAAGTAGCACATCAAACTGTGCTTAGGGGGATCAATAAGGAACTAAAAGCAATGCAAAAAAAGGTATGGCCCACCTTTCCCTTGCAGATTGGTAGGTTCACATTGTTAGATTTAGGCCACTCAAAAGCAGAGGCCGATGTCCTGGAAGACATCAAGCTGGTCAATATTGAATTCAAGAAACATGATCCTTAGAGGATCGTGGGAAATCACATGGCTCTTTCCAATTTAAAAATATACGAGCACGAGGATTCCCCACAGGATGAAATATTCCGAGGGGTAAGATCCTATCAGGAAGTGTTGAGCCTAGTCCAAACTCTGGCTCAAGAAAAATTAGTAGAGTTTCATAATTTTCAAAGGCATCAAAGGAATGGCCTTCCTAAAGTCTTGCAGGGAGAAACCCTAACACCTCCAGCTACAAAGAAATTTGAGACTCAGAGTTTAGAAGCAGGGAGCTCTAGTGGACAGGATGCTCTAGAACATTTGGAAAAAACTAAGGTTGTGACTCAAGAACGAGACACCGCATTGACAAACCCACCAGATGATTAGACTAAAACTTAGGCTGAGGCCTTGATAAAAAAGGTAGAAGAAAAACCACCGTCTACTCTAGGCAAATCAGCCACTAATGCAACCGTGCAACGAACATCGACTGAGATAAGCAACCCTGTCCAATCTGTCACACCTTTATAGTCTAGTAGAGGGAATCTGAATGCCGAAGTGGTATTCATAGAATATTTTACGTCTATTTCGGTGGAAGAGATACCCCCTTCCGACATATTATTCAACAAAAAGAGGAGAGTTGTTGTGAAAAGAGAAACTCATCAAAGAGAGGGTGAGACTATCAAGAGACACAGAGTATTATATGATGGTCAAGCCTTAGAAGAAGCATAGTTCTCTATGGAAGTGGCANTCAACAACCAGAGGGATATAAGAATTACAGCCTAATCCTAAAATTCTTCTCTGAGTTTTGATAAAATTAAAATTAAAATAAAAAATGAAATAAAATGCATAAAAAGGAAAAGAAAGTAAGAATAAAAGAAGCCCACAAATCAAGAAGTAGGTCTGAGTAGGAATAAGATCCCTTTACTCGCAAATCAACAATGAATCCATTTACCCAATAAAGGCACTTGTTCTACTGTTCTTCGACGTCTCACATGGAGACGCGATCCATAGAAGGAGCCTATGTTGGAACACATATATATTTCTAAACTTTAGACTTTAAATAGATTTCATTCCCATTTAAATAAAAACAACGCACACTTGATTCTCACCACCGATGAGCTCTTCCATCTAATCAAACGATCCTAATTCCTTAGGAGCTATGGAGCCACCTACTCGTTAAAAAATTCAAATCACTAAAGAATACTTCACGATTTCAGATTTTAGAGTTTCACACTTTAGGTATCTTAACATGTCGATCTTTCAAATCCCCGATACACCAAAAGCGTCCAAAAGATCCTAGTCACCACACACGTATACCTCCTAATATCTGACGCGTCTTTCTAGAAAGTGACCTGTCGGGATTTTAAGTGAATTTAATTGACCAAATACATGAAGTAATAAATACCTAAAAAGAAACTAAAACTCAGTTAGAAAATCAATTAATAGTTTCACGATTTTGGATTTCAGGCATTTGCCACATATCATATTCCCAATTCACGAAGCCCGAACTCCCAAAATGTCTTAAGCATTAAGAAGGGTTAATTAATGATTAAAAAAAATTAGCAATTAATTAATCACTTCACGATTTTGCATTTCAGATATCTTGTCTCGAGCGACTATCAATATCCCGAGGTTCGAAACCAGGAAATACTTGAGGTTAAACACAATTATTTAAAGGGTTAAACATGATTAAAATTAATTAATCACTTCATGATTTTGCGTTTCAGAAGTCATGTCTTGAACTACTATAAGATATCCCGAGGTCCGAAATTCCGAAATACACTTAACGATAAGTGTGATTAACTGATGCATTAATGAGGATTATCTCGTGATTAATTTTTCGCTGAATCATAACTCGGGAAAATTCAAATGTTTTTTTCCAAACTTCTAATCGCGAACCACCAGAAATTAATGACATCAATAATCGATCTACGATGATCATTCAAAATAAGATCTTGGACCACCGCCTAAATATTTTTCATTTAGGAAAGTTAATTCTTCGTCAGTAGAGATATTTATGAAATCGATGAAATTAAGGGAAAAAAGATATTGAAGTTTGAATTTCATCTTGCATTTTCACAGAACAACAAGTTTTCTAGATAAGAATTTGTGCATTTCCCGTGACAGGCAACAGAGTGTTGAGCTCGTGATACCATGGCTCCACAGAAAGCAACTAAAGCATATGGTGAAATCTCTAACCCAAACACAGACATCATTTCAAACACTTCACCCAGAAGCCAAAACACCATGAAAACCTGGACGTAGGTATTCGATATTCTAGGGTATGAATTGATCAATTGACTAGATGATTCAGGCGACGAAGAGACTGAGACCCATGCTACAAAATATAAAACCGTCGCTCAATCAGAGCTACATAAAATAGCAATGTAGCCCAGGCTCATGCCTTATAACGATATGATTGGTTGGGCGCTGGAGAATGTCGACCTCTCGATCAGAATCATCTGCAATTCGCAAAGAGTCGTGATCGGGTCTTTCCGATCGGAACATTTCTAGTTGATTTACAAACTATCCCCGGTCCCCAACTATATTTATAATGCCACTTTCTTAATGAACTTCGACAGAAAGGAATGCGTGCAATATGACAGGAACTTACTTGATTTGATCAAAGATTGGTGCTCCCATCCCGACAAGTTTAGAGAAGAAAACCATGGCGCATATGCTATTGCCTCTTTAGAGCCTCACATGATGTATATAGCCATGATGATGTGTAGAATTTATGGGAAGGAAAATAATTACCATTTCTTCCTACCATGGGTACCAATTATGCATACAATGGCAGATGGGTATTCCTTCGATTGGGCCAAGATATTATCCGACAATTTGGTTAGGGAGATCACGAAATATCATTCATTAAGAGCCAAGGTGAAACCTACCCCATTTTTCATGTCGGCATACATCATGGATACCGCTTGTTTTATGACACCATTTCCTTTGATGGGCTGAAGCTAGACTCCGACCAGTGTTGAGCCGATACATTTTTATCATTCGAAGCTATGGGAGGATAAAGAGAGAGATTTATTCTATGAAATTTGCAATTATGTGGTGGGGCTGATGCATATCTCCATATATGGATGCTCTCTCCCTAAGATTTCTGACAAAATAGTGACCAACCTGGGGAAGATAGTCGATTGGTATATTGAAGAGAAATTCTTGTACATTAGGGTTTTTAGCTGTTCTGTTCCTCCACATGCCTTGCCAAAGTTTATACCAGATCAATTGGTGTGTCGTGAAGTAGCACATCAAACTGTGCTTAGGGGGATCAATAAGGAACTAAAAGCAATGCAAAAAAAGGTATGGCCCACCTTTCCCTTGCAGATTGGTAGGTTCACATTGTTAGATTTAGGCCACTCAAAAGCAGAGGCCGATGTCCTGGAAGACATCAAGCTGGTCAATATTGAATTCAAGAAACATGATCCTTAGAGGATCGTGGGAAATCACATGGCTCTTTCCAATTTAAAAATATACGAGCACGAGGATTCCCCACAGGATGAAATATTCCGAGGGGTAAGATCCTATCAGGAAGTGTTGAGCCTAGTCCAAACTCTGGCTCAAGAAAAATTAGTAGAGTTTCATAATTTTCAAAGGCATCAAAGGAATGGCCTTCCTAAAGTCTTGCAGGGAGAAACCCTAACACCTCCAGCTACAAAGAAATTTGAGACTCAGAGTTTAGAAGCAGGGAGCTCTAGTGGACAGGATGCTCTAGAACATTTGGAAAAAACTAAGGTTGTGACTCAAGAACGAGACACCGCATTGACAAACCCACCAGATGATTAGACTAAAACTTAGGCTGAGGCCTTGATAAAAAAGGTAGAAGAAAAACCACCGTCTACTCTAGGCAAATCAGCCACTAATGCAACCGTGCAACGAACATCGACTGAGATAAGCAACCCTGTCCAATCTGTCACACCTTTATAGTCTAGTAGAGGGAATCTGAATGCCGAAGTGGTATTCATAGAATATTTTACGTCTATTTCGGTGGAAGAGATACCCCCTTCCGACATATTATTCAACAAAAAGAGGAGAGTTGTTGTGAAAAGAGAAACTCATCAAAGAGAGGGTGAGACTATCAAGAGACACAGAGTATTATATGATGGTCAAGCCTTAGAAGAAGCATAGTTCTCTATGGAAGTGGCA
>JZKD02S1969559.1:529485-543301 GCA_000966675.3 Picea glauca | reverse complement strand
TAGCACAATCTATTCAACAGTCAATCTATGTATATGATCAAGGAATTATACAATAAAGTGGAAATAGCTTTATGGGAAAGGGACATGCCACTGTATTATATTAATTGAAAGTAAAAATTACAACCTGAGCCTTGATGTCGTAAACTTCCTTTCGATGGCTCTTGGCTCCGACACACACACTTGCTCAATCCTTGCATGAAGAAGATCAACTCCTTTTGATAGACTTGCTAGAGTCTCCAAGCTATTGTTCAAGCTTCGGTCCCTCACACAATTCTTTCACCAATTCTCCAATGAATCTTTCTTAACCTTTTCCATGAGAATTCCCTCAATATATAGGAGAGAATGAATTAGTTACTTGGATAAGAATGATCCCAAAATATCAGGGAATCCAGTACTAGGATAACCATTCGAATGCCAACCCATCCTTCTAGAAGATTCCCTTCTAGAAGCATCGAGAATTCATCTTTTTCCATGCTTTAGGAAGAGTTCTCACCCTAGTTGTTCAACACAATGCAAGAAGTTCACACCCTGGCTTAAGGTAGCCTACGAGAATGGGTCATTCTTGCAGCCAAATATACTAGCAGCCTGTGAACCCTCTTCAAAAATGAGTTTTCTGGGAAGAGATGAAAGTAACTTTTCTCAGGAGAAAGTTCTTATGAAGAACCTGAGTACACCATCATCAAAACATCATCATGACGACCAAAATCATGGGTAACAGAATGCCCCCCAAAGTATGAGGTTGGAACCAGTGACAGCTGAAAGACTTTGTAAGCTGCATGTGTGTGTCGAGAACCAGGAGCACACCTAATCAGAAACCTGTGAACAACCAAGCATCTGCAGAATATCATATATACGAATTCTGAGGTAGGCATTCCCATACTCAGATCATAAACTGATGCCAATTGTAGACCTAGGTCATGGCCACCAATAATACACTATGGATCCATGCCGTCAAAATATAGCATAGCCACGAGGAATACACCGTGGATCTATGCG
Source organism: Picea glauca (assembly GCA_000966675.3). Taxonomy (NCBI): domain Eukaryota; kingdom Viridiplantae; phylum Streptophyta; class Pinopsida; order Pinales; family Pinaceae; genus Picea; species Picea glauca. The sequence goes on along the minus strand of JZKD02S1969559.1, from coordinate 542,305 downwards.
GGAAATTTCAAATTAAGATGACATAGCCACGAGACATACACAGTGGATCTATGTGTCACAAATTATACATACTCCATCGCAACTTGGATCACAAAGATGATATCCAGGGTCTTCAATCTCGTCACCCAGTACGAATCTAACCATGTGATTACATGTGTTGAAGTCGAACATGGCAGAAACCACATGATTACCGGTCATTGATGAAACCATTAACAAGTGTGAGGGAAATCACCATTGATGTCAATGACTCCCAAGGTACCCTAGTACAATCCATCGAGTGCAAATAAATGAGTCAAAATCAAACATCCGATGGAATCTTTCGATCAGGGGTCAATGATGTAAACCCATTGTCGAAAGCGAGGAAACCTTCCATTGAGGCATGCAAGCTCCAAGGTACCAAATGATTTCTAAGTCTTGATTCTGGATAATGAGTTGAAGTTGCTGAAACAAAACTCGTCACAGGAGGGCCTTGATGTATCCCCCATCAATGACACGAAATGAGTAACAGATTTTGAAGGTGAAATAGAGTATGATACAAATTGAACCAGGCACAGGGAAGGCCGACATGGAGAGAATGGACAACTACAGATGGACGAATCAATAGAGGTTTCAGATGGACTTCTCTTGAACATATGAATGACACGGCCAATGATTTGGCAGCATTGACTCAAAGACGAAACAGGGAATGACCTTGTAGCAAATCGAATGAGAAGCAAATGGATTTCCCAAACCGGCTTCAAATGATGAATAAGGGGTGTCATGTTCAAGAGCGACACTTACTGCCAATCAATACAAAGATGAAAACATATCCCTTTCCCAAATTTTCCCCCACCATTTCTGGTGAGCACCTCTTTATTTTTACGCAAGCTTGAGGAGGATAACATATGATTGTTGATGTAAGCTCATCCTTCGGATGAGTCCCTCGGAGTATGTTTAACGAACCCTAAGAAGGAGTTGTTCGGTCCCATTATGGGTCTGTCAATGTTTTTTTAACGAGTCCAGAGATAGAAAACTCGAAGGTTTTTCATGATTATAGAGTTTGGAAAAACACTTAAAAGAGAACTCTCTCAGTTCCTTTTTTGTAAAATAGTCTAGATGAGACCGAAAAAGAGATAAATTATCGCTCACCAGACGCTTCAAATAATTTGTCGAGCATGAAAATAACAAGGTTGCTCGGATATCTTTTCATGTTTAGAGAGTCTGAAAAGAGCTTAAAGAGGACTCCAGGGGGGTTCCTTTTTCATATAACCTTTTTGAGCCCAAAAAAGTGATAAAAGTATGCTCGATCGCGTTCTCATTTATTTGCGAGCGCAAGAACAGACAAAAACCATGCTCGATGTTTTATACAAAAACCATAAAAAACAATCAAAACACGCAATGGAAAAATAAAAACTATGTCTGCATCCCGATACATGACCATCAAAGTTGTTTTGCCTGCAAAAGTTACACTCAACAGGACATTAGGGATTAGGGTTTAATAGATAAATAATCATAAAAAACCAAATGACATAGTAAAAGTAAATAAAAAGGAGTAACAACTCTTTTACCATATCATTTTTACCTTTCCACTATTTGAGCTCCAAAAACCCCTCTTTTACCCTCAAAGTTCGACGTTAGATTGTGGGAGCTATGAGCATTCATTCAGCGAGCCGTCAGTGAAAGTAAGGTAGGTTCTTTATCCTTAATATTTTCATGGTTTAATTTTGCAATTTCATTGGTTAAATTTCATTTTTTGGGTTGATTTTACAAGCCCTATTTGCGCACTACCATTCTCGCAGGCAGGCTACACAAGACCTGCGAGAATGGGGCATTCTCGCAGGTGAACCTAAGGAAGCCTGCAAGGTTCTCTCACTGTGCACACAGGGCACCTGCGAGAACCGCAAAGCTCAAAAAAAAATTTAAAAAATTACCCAATGAACTAGAATCAAATCATGAAAAAAGTTGCTAAACTTCTTATTGTGCCCCTTATGCAGATAATTGGCCATCAGAATGGTGCTTGAATGGCGCGAAAGGGAGCACGAAGAAGACAATGCAATGGCCAAAAATCATCCACCTACTATTGTTTCTTTGAGAGACTATGGACTCCTGAAGTACTTTCGTATCCCGGGTATGAGGGCCCAAGTCAGGTTGTTAGAGTACCTGGTACGTATGTGGGAGCCTAATCAGCAGGTATTTCATGTGGGGGTCCACACACTATCCTTAGATATCGAGGACATTTACTTTTTATCTGGATTGTCATAGCGGGGGTACTATGTGAGCTTGACTGGTAGCAGAGGTGGTGGGCTACAGATGAGTGAGTACTGTCGTTTACACTACGTTCCCGAGGCTGAGAGAAAGAAAGGAAAAGTAGCTATTTGGGGGGTATGAGATTTGACCCTCCGTGCTATCCTATTCACCATAGCTCGGATGGATGGGAGTTCTGCTCCTCACATGGCGTTACAGAGTTACTTCCAGTATGATATTGAGTGTACTGAACCTCGAGTGTTCAACTGGGAAGATGTTGTGCTTCGCATTATAAAAAAGTAGTTAACCAAATGCAGACGAGGCAAACTGAAGCAATTCAGGTACGGATCTTTGTTGGTGTCCTTCTTCCTTGAGAGGGTTCCTTCACTGAGACTACAGGTTGAGTGGAATATATTGGGTCCCAGGGATCCAAGGATGCTGAGATGGTGTCAGCTCATGGCCCGGCATGTAGCATGACCGATCATCAAGTATGATGATACTTTCTTTGACTGGCTTCAACCACGGATGTTGATGGTTGACAACTATGCTTATGCTGGGTTGGATTTCCGAGGAGATCCAGATTTAGTACTGCCAGAGGATGCTCAGTGGGGGGACCTTGGTAAGAAGTACACACATTTTTTCTTTTTTAAATGTTTTGTGAATTTTTATCATATTCAAATGTTTTTGTTTTATATGTTCGTCCAAAGACTAATACAAAATCGTTTGTTGATAACACAGATGTTGGACCATACCGACCTCCTGTTACTTCTCCCATTCAGTGGCGAGGAGAGGTAGTAGCAACGCCACAATATGCCAAGTATTATCAGGTGGTGGAACAAAATCTAGAGGGCCTGACCGCAGATATTCCAGACATGCCTCTGGAATAGGTTTCATGATGCGACCAGCGTCATACTGTAGGAGTATCAGCATCTATGAGTCGACTGCTCCGTAGGGTTGCTCGGGCAGTCGCGTGTTACCGTGAGCGTCATCCATGACGTCACTTTGTAGAAGCTATGAGCTTCAAATTTTGACATTTTGGTCTTAGGACAAACTTTTTGTAAAAAACTCTTTTGATCGTTATATATATAGACGGTTTCTATCAGTTTATCATGTGTTGTGTGAACATTGATGTGATTGATTTATAAATTATTCAAATGTATGTCCAATGCATAATTAGCCAATGCATCTATTAATGTATTTAGACATCTAGGAATATGTTGATATTCAATGTAATCGAAATAACGCTCCAAGAGGCGAATTCGCAAATACACCCGTAATAAAGTAGGACTTCAAATGGTATATACATTACTTAACTGTAGTACTACTAGCTGTGAATCAAGTCGCACAACCAAATGACGAATTCCAAGGGAGATAGCATCAACCAATAATTCAATAACAACGCTATACTTTGCAATGTTGTTGGTCGCACGGCCGAGACACACACCTCGTAAGGAGACAAGTTTGTTTGTAGGGGCATAAATTGCCCACGCAGCAGAAGCAAGGTTCTGAGTACTACGGCTAGCGCCATCAACGAATCCAATATAAGGTAGGGAAGACTCCGACATCTGGAAATCAAACACAACGTCACATAAGGGCAGAGACCAGATAATAACAAAAGCAAACTATAGTAACACACAAAAAGTATGATACATTAAAAATGCAAGTACTTGTGCACAGATGATTTTATGCATAGTACTTCTTCAAGTACAACCCATTCTTGGGTTCACTCAAAGGGATACCATCGTAATATACCAACTCATAAGCTCTTTTTTCCAAAACTCGTCGAACGATATAAGGACCTCGCCACATGGGTTCGAATTTCCCAGCTCCTAACATATCTCGATCTTGTTCATAGAGAAGAACAAGACCCCCTTCGGAGAAAATGTGAGGCTTGACATGCTTGTTGTATTGGGCCTTGACACGTTTTTTATGAGCTTCTATGACTACGGTGGCATCACGTCGAGTTTCATCTAATCGCATAAGATACAGTAGACGTTCTTCTTCAGCGGAAGTGTTGGGTAGGAGTTCAACAGCTAGTTTTAAAGACGGTATCTCGCATTCGATAGGGAGAATGGCTTCCACACCATAGACTAACCGAAAAAGTGTAAACCCAATAGAGGACTTGATGGATGTTCGGTATGCCCACAATGTCGAAAACAACATTGTGTGCCAACTTGTTTTATGAATCCCTATCATTCGTCAAAGCATAGTTATGAGAACTTTGTTGATTGCTTCAACCTGGTCGTTGGCTTGTGGATAATAGGGTGTTGAGTTATCATGGCGAAGACCCAACTTCTCAGTAAGTTCGGACATCATAAAATTCCTAAAGTGGCTACCATGATCGGTTATGATAGCTTGGGGAACACCAAAACGAGCTATGACATGATTAAAAAGGAACAATGTTGTGGTATTTCTAGTGTTGTCAAATGTCGGCATCGCCTCGACCCATTTCGTAAAGTAATCAACAGCTACAATGATGTAACCATGCCCCCCGTCCGAGTGAGGGTGACATGTCATGAAATCGATTCCCCATTTCCCAAAGGGACCAACTGAGACCACAGGGTGAAGAGGAGCAGGATGTGACCGAATCTTCTGATTATAGGTCTAGCAGGCATGGCATTTCTGAACGACGGTGATGCAGTCATTAAACAAAGAAGGCCAAAAATACCCTGCATGTAAGATCTTCTGGACAGTAGCATACCCAGACATATGACCACCACATGCTCTGTAATGGCATTCATTCAGATCTTTCTTGGCTTCGTCGAACGTTATACAACGTCGAAAAACAAAGTCAATCCCCCAACGATAAAGAGTATCCCCAAGGATAATGTATTGACGAGCTTGATAACGTACGCGACGTCGTTCAGTACTGGAAAAAGTTGGCCAGAAATTCTGGGTTTGGAGATATATAATGATATCCCCATACCAAAGATCATCAGTGCTAATAAGGAAAATAGATTCATCAGGTAATGAATTTGCTGCTACATTTTCCGTTGCAGAATGGAGAAAGTCGCATATCAACTCGGCAAAAACTAAGGACTTCTTAGACTTGGCGCGTTCGAATTCCAAGTCAAACTCCTGGAGTATCACAATCCATTTGGAGTACTTGCCCCCTGGCAATTGATGTGTCAGAATGTGTTGCATAGGGTTGCAATGGGAAATCACCGTAGTCTTGCGTGAGAGGATATAGTGCCTGAAGCGTTGGACGGCTTGGATGGTAGCCAAGGCTAGTTTTTCGACATGTTGATACTTGATTTCAGTCGGTGTGAGACTTCGACTCAAGTAGTAAATAACATGTTCGTCGTGAGCATCATCCTCTTGGACGAGAACCATGCCAATGGTGTAATCTGATGCAGCAAGGTAAAGGAAATAATCGCGACTGTAATCGAGGGGAAAGATAAGCGAAGATCACGTTAAGGACAACTTCAAAGATTCAAAATCATTGTTGGCAATGGTATCCAAGACGAACTCGGAATCATTCTTTAATAGTCGCGTAAATCCATGAGTTATCTTGGCGTAATTTGGGATGAAACGACGAAGAAATTTTGCTTTCCCCTGCAAACTCTGTAACTGGCGAAGTGTAGAAGGAGGAGGGAGATTAAGGATCACCTCAACCTTTAAAGGATCCACCTGAATCCCTTGATGTGAAATGATAAAACCTAGAAGACGGACGGATTCTACGCAAAAAACGCACTTATGAGGATTTAAACGTATACGATAGAACCGACAGTGAACGAAAATGGCTCGGAGGTGGGTAGGGTGATCGACTCTGCACATAGAATGAGCGGGTAAATCGTCTAAATAGGGTTGAACGATATGTTTGATATCATGAAAAGCATAAGACATAGCGCATTGAAAAGTTGCGCTCGCATTCTTAAGACGGAAAGGAAGTTTCTGATAGGCAAAAGTACCCCAAGGACAAATAAAAGCAGTGTTATGTTGATCCTCAGGAAGAATGTTGATTTGATTATAGCCAGAGAAACCATCCATGAGAGAGAAGATTTCACTTCCGGCGCAATCGTCGACAATTTGATCGACAAAGGGGCTAGGAAAGTTGTCTTTGGGACAAGCTTTGTTAATATCCCTATAATCAACGCAGACATGAATCGTACCTTGTTTCTTGTCAATCAGGACAAGATTGGAAACCCAGTCTGTGAGAGCCACCGGATAAATAAAGTTGGCTTTCAAAAGTTTCTTGACTTCGAGTTTTATAGCAGCCATTTTATGTGGGTGAACTGGACGAAGGCATTGTGGGATGGCATTGAATAATCTTTAGCTTGAGTAGTGAGTGCAACTTTGTTCTTCTTGGAATCACCAGTACACATCAAAACATATGATGTTGTAGAAGAGGAGGGTTGGTCATGGATGACCAACTGTGCCTATTGTTGAGATGGGAAGGGTTGGGACAAGACAGTCGGTGCAGGTGGTTTTGGGGCTCCTTGAAGGAACTTAGTGACCTCAGCACGTCATGGAAAATCCTTCGTGTAGTGATCATCACCACAGATAAGGCAAGGGTATCGTGGTTTGCGCTTATCCCAATCATCAATAGGGGTAGTTTTGGTTTGCTCTGCTTGAGAATTATTTTTTCCCTCCTTATTCTTGCCTCTCCCCTTTTTAGATTTGTTTTTACCATCTGGGGTAGATTGAATGACATTTAACTCAGAAGTCTTGCCAGTGGGAGTGGCAGGAGACAGAGCATTTTGAACATTAGAAGAAGCAGATTTAGGGTTTGTGCTTGAAGCGGAATGTGATTGAGCTTGGGCAGTACCAATCACACCGTCAGCTGCATGCGAGGCAGCTGGAGTAGTTGAAGTGTTGGAAGTATTAGGACGAGGTAATTCAGGTAGTAAATCATAAAGGGTTCCCATTTGTGAGTAAACGAGGTCAAGATATTGAGCATGACTTATAACCTGCTCTTCCATTTCTACGCCACCCATGGCAATGTCCTTATCGATTTTGTTCACAAATGATTTTGTAAACCATTCTGCCAGTAACTGATCGGGAAGCTCAAGTTTAATGAGACGTCGTCTCCTTCGCCACTCATGGATGTGATCAGATATATGAGTGCCTTTAGTCTGTTTGAAGGAATTCAAAATCTTAGTCCCCGTATCATAACAGATCGGTAACTGGTAATGCGTAAGGAAAGTCATAGCTAAGGTGTTGAAATCAGAGAAGAAACCTCGTGGCAATTCAATATACCACTTCATAGCAGAACTGGTAAGGGTTCGTTGAAAAAGCCGTAAACGAATAGAGTCATCCATCAACGAGTTGGATGAACACCATAGGTGAAAAGTCATAACGTGATTGTTTGGGTCCTTTCCCACTTTGTCATTGAATTTAGGAATGTCCAATGGAAGCTTGGCTAGGATAACAGGCCATTGGGGAGAGTGACGAATAGGATCATTTAAAATCCTTGACAAATCTAGTAAATCCAAAGTGGCGAGAAAGGATAACTGTCTATTCACTTGCGGGTACTGGTGGCTTTGGGGAGAAAGCCCTGTCGGCAAACCAGTAGGACCATAAGCAGTCTGCATATAATGTGAAGACTCAGGCATATTCGGTGGTGGTTGGAGAGGATAGTAGCTCATAGAATTAGACCCTAGAACAGGGGCTTGAGTTTGAGCATTTTCCCCCCAAATGGGATTGAATGAACTGGGATATGGTTGGCCCATGCTAGGGGGTGTTACGGACGCAGCTGGAAACTGCTGCCCCCCAGTCGATTGAGGAGGATTTTGTATCAACTGATTCCAATACTGGGCCAAGTATGGAGGTATGTTTTTCCCATAAGGTGGGGTCGGTCCTCCCATCGAAGGTGGTGTTCCAATTGGGGGTTGTGTTGCAAAAGGAAGTTTCCCACTAAGAGGGGAATGTGTAATACCACCTTGGTGAAATTGTCCACCAAACGGAAACTGATAACTTGGAGTGAATGACAGAATAGCACCACTAGAATTAGGATTGACAATAGAGGATGAAGGATGTCCGCCAAAAGGAAATTGAGGGAGTGTTGGGACAAAACCGGGAAGAAAGTGCCCAGAATAAGAAGGACCACTAGGAGAGTTGGATGGAGTTTGCGCAGGAGTAGGAATGGAAGCATTCAACACACGGTATCCAGGTGGTAGTGTCGAGGAAACATTGGGCATTCGCGGTGTGTTAATAGGAGCAAGACTAACCGCAGTAAACCCGGTTGAAACACTCGTAGTAGCTGCAAGATGGGCCATTTTGGCAGGGACGGTAAAGTGACAAGTGGTAGTCACCGATACTGTCTCTGTATCAAAGATTTCAGAAATCACAGGTGGGTTGATCTCAAAAATCACAGGGGAACCTGGACCAAAAAGGTCTCGCCGAAAAATGCCCGTAGACCAAAAAGGATCTTGGTCCCCAGGTCCAGACGGAGATCCAGAATACACAACAATTAAGTCTCCGAAAGATTTTTCTCGCATAAAACGTCTCTCAGAATCGGGGTGAAGTCGAAATTCCTCTCGAGTATTTGTAATTCAAAAAAGTTCTAGAGAGTCAGTGCATTCCACTTGTGGTGTGGTGATGATTGTGGCTTCACTTTACCGAGGAGAGCCCTCAGGTGTACTTGTAGGCAAGGGTTGAGAACCTTCCAGATGCTCTAGAGATAAACCCTGCATTCTACGTGAATGACATAGGGAAGATACTGTAAACGAGTGACAAACTTCGCAAAGAAAATCCTATGTTCAACTTCGAGAAACAAACAACACGCGCTAGTAAACAAAATCTAGGAAGCAACACCAAGCAAACAAGACCTTCTAATTTCAAAGCCACTAGTTGGTGATGAAATCCAACGTCGCAACAACGAGATGAGAAGGGGCTGGGCTAAGATGGAAAAGTTACGCTGATGACCTGCTTAATGGACTTGCACCCTGGTGCAAGCTCCCACACATAATCATGGGTATACCCTCCAAGGAGCCCGAGTGAGTTTGGTCAACATCAATTCTAGGTACCATGAAGACATTCCCCTCAACAGTCACCTCGAGTAAGAACCTAGAGAAAAAGGCCACTAAGGTCACCACCAACAACAATAAAGCCTAGGGGGACAGTCGACAGTCCGATCCACATGCAAGGGTAGGGTATCTAGCTCGAAATCAACTCAAAAGGCTTCCACTCATCATTGTGGGTATACCTCCGAGTGATCCCCGTAATACGTGCAATATCTACACTGATATAAACAAAGAAAGGTGAGTAACTCTGCCAATATCAATGTGACCTCGTGTTTGACCCTTCTGTGAGAAGGGATTCCCATGACAGTATGTTGCAAATGTAATTTAACACTCCCTAACACAAGATGCTATTGTGTGTTTTGTGTTTTTGGAGAGTGTATCTCTCTTCCTACTCCAAAGCGCTAACCTAGATAAATGTTGGTGTAATAGAGCCCTAGAAAAGAGTTACTAGATAAATTTTATGATTACACAGTGTTATTAAGAGTTGTTTTTTACTCAAAGGAAACGAGGATGAAACTTATGTTGTATGACTCTAACCCAACAATGCATGGATGAGAATGAAATATATCACTTTTCGTTCAATGAATCCTATGTATGGGAGGGAAAGAGAAAGTTTTCCAGATCAACTTTGAACTACAATGCAAAATGTCCTTTCAAATGCAACAAATCACGCATCAAAGAACAATACTCTATCGCTTCTTTTTCAACAATTTCAACAATTTGATTTTCAATGTTTTCGAAGACAAAAACGATTTTTGAAAGAAAAAATTTTGTTCACTTTTCAAAAAGGACCCTCACTATGCCAATGAGAGTACAGAAATCAAAAAACCAATGAACAAGCAATGATAAAAACCCAATCCACTCTTTCAATGAAAACAAAAATAAAAAGTAAACCAATATAGTCTTTTCAATTGTATAAGAAAAATGATCTTTCAAACAATAAGCAAATGAAAAAGACCAAACAACTCAACTTTCAACCAATCACTGGTTCTTAACTAATCAAACACGTTTAGATTCTACAATCAGAGAGAATGATTGTGCCAAGAAAAGTCAAGAAACGAAAGTCAAGACAAAAATGACAAGAAGAGCCTTGTAATCCTAAGACTGTTCATGCACGCAAACGAAGACAAGAAAAACACCAATTAATGGTCCAGGAAACACTTATGAGGCACTTAAACTGATATGGGCAGTTGAATATGCCAAAACTCAAATCCAAAAATTTGAAAAGATGAGTTCGCAGGCTGGTAGTATTACACAATGCAAGAATTAGGCATTCTCGTAGGTGGCCCTTGAGAATGGTGCGAGAACCTCTCACTGCAACCTAAAGGCAGAGTGCAAACTCTGTGGATTCTCACAGGCTACAGTGAAGTACAGTGTGAGAACCTCTGAAACTAGTTAAATTTTTGGAAAATGAAGAAAAATTTTAAAAGGCCTCTGGACTCAGAGGGTCTATCAGGATATCCTAAAGACTCAGAGATTGATAGGACAGGAGAAAAGTGAAACCAGAGGAATGGCCACAGAAAAATACCAAAAGCCACAAAGAAAATGGATTGTTCCCCAGTGGAGTCGCCAATTTTGTTATTGGATTAATCGGTAGGTGCGGACACTAACAGATCTCCCTAGATCTACCTGGATCTAGAACAAAGCAAGACAGGACATGACTCTTTCCCTAGATTTTGACCATTGAATTAACTAGGAGTCAAGAAAAAATAACATACCTTATTATCGCTTCCTATGGTCTTTGTTGCTCCTGCTTCACTCTAGTGCTCTCGTGCAACCAAGACCAAGACAACAAAAACCAACCAAAGTGAAGATAGCACAATCTATTCAACAGTCAATCTATGTATATGATCAAGGAATTATACAATAAAGTGGAAATAGCTTTATGGGAAAGGGACATGCCACTGTATTATATTAATTGAAAGTAAAGATTACAACCTGAGCCTTGATGTCGTAAACTTCCTTTTGATGGCTCTCGGCTCCGACACACACACTTGCTCAATCCTTGCATGAAGAAGATCAACTCCTTTTGATAGACTTGCTAGAGTCTCCAAGCTGTTGTTCAAGCTTCAGTCCTTCACACAATTCTTTCACCAATTCTCCAATGAATCTTTCTTAACCTTTTCCATGAGAATTCCCTCAATATATAGGAGAGAATGAATCAGTTACTTGGATAAGAATGATCTCAAAATATCAGGGAATCTAGTACTAGGATAACCATTCGAATGCCAACCAATCCTTCTAGAAGATTCCCTTCTAGAAGCATCGAGAATTCATCTTTTTCCATGCTTTAGGAATAGTTTTCACCCTAGTTGTTGAACACAGTGTGAGAAGTTCGCACCCTGGCTTAAGGCAGCCTGCGAGAATGGGTCATTCTCGCAACCAAATATACTAGCAGCTTGTGAACCCTCTTCAAAAATGAGTTTTCTGGGAAGAGATGAAAGTAACTTTTCTCAGGAGAAATTTCTTATGAAGAGCCTGAGTACACCATTATCAAAACATCATCATGACGACCAAAATCATGGGTAACAGATGGCTAACAGGATACTCATCACCTATTGTTAAATACCAAAAGATGTTTTAAATTCAGCCAAGCAATGAAAAATCATAAAGTTTTGCATATAATTGAACCTATTAAATTCAAATCAATAAATACTCTCAGAAGATTTGGACAATTTGATCTGAATTGAGACATTCTGCATTACCATCATCAGCAAAACCACAACATTAATGAGAGAAGAAGATTCCCGGAACATATGAATAGTTCATTATTATTAATCATGAAGCAGATCTCTTTCGATCTTTCAAATAAAATTTTGCAGCTAAATGGTCAGATGAATCATGAACTCTTTGTGTCTACAAATAATTAATCATAACAAGGAATATGCATATCCCTCCTTAAAATTGTTTTAGGTTTCAAGTTAGTTGCCCATTGACTTAGGTCATTAATCATTTAGCAAGTTTGCAAGCTCTCCCAATATTAAATTGCAACAATTGAGTAATAGTGAAACATAAGACTATTATCTATACATTCCTAGCTTAAACCCCCCTAAAAATGACTCAGCTACAAACTACTAGTACATAAAAATATCAAAGGGTCCATTGCCAACAATTATTTCCAGTGTATATAATAAGACATTGAACACTGCCATTCATCTGGGAAGCCTTGAAAGCTAGAGTGACATTTGGATTACTAATGCTAGGACACTTATTCAAAGATGGCATGGACAACATGACTGTAAAATGAAAATATACAGAAGCAACTAATTTGAATAGTTGCAGAGGACATGTATCTCTCTCGGGAAAATTTTAAATCTCTCTCGCATATACTACCACAACAAAAGTAAAGTTCAATATACATCATTTTTTTCGTGCATCCAAATCATTCATGTAAACCCTCATGAGTAGATAAGAAGATCATGTAAACCCTGCCACAAGTTAGCCAGAGAAGTGAGTTCATGCACTTGCTAAAGAGGAGCCAGAGAAGTGGGTTGAGAAAAAGCCATAAAGACTACAAATAAGTGGGTTTATCATTGTATTTCAAGGTTAATTATTGTCCAAAGGTTGCAGAGGTTAATCTTCATGCTAATGGTATATTTAAAGGACTTAATACGTTGTCTTGATGCATTCTT
>JZKD02S1969559.1:513192-529475 GCA_000966675.3 Picea glauca | reverse complement strand
GGAGCCGTTAAACTCGTCAGGGTGGTCCATACCAAACGGCTTGGGTTATTTAGACAACCCCAGACCGGTTCCACTCTTCCAGTTGACGGATGGACTGTTTCGCCCGTCAACAAATAGGAGTAGTAACCATTTTCTGTTTCAGTGTGTCGAAGGTCCGCTGGCATTCTTATGTCCATTGAAATTAGAAATCTTTCTTCAGAATCTTCTCCATAGGTGTTGTAATATGTACATAACCCTTAATGAATTTCCTGTAGTATCCAATATGTCCCAACGCAGTGCGCAACTGTTTGAATGAAGTAGGAGGGGGTAAATCGACAATAATGGAAATCTTAGATGGATCTACCAATAATCCTTGCTTACGCATGATATGGCCTAGCAACACTCCAAAGGGAGAAAAGAAGATGCACTTCTTCAGATTTAGGGAAATTTGACATTGCCTACACTTATAAAAAATTAATCTTAAACATTCAATATGATTTTGTAATAAGCTAAAAACAGTCCAATCATCAAAATATGCTTCCCGAAATTTATGTAAAAACTCCTTGAATGCTTCGACCACCACCCTAGAAAATATGGCTGGTGCATTCTTCAATCCAAAAGGCATCACTGTGTATTGGTAGGATCCCCATTTTGTTGCAAACGTGGTCTTATAGCGATCTTCCTTGGAAATCCTGATCTGATGGTATCCTGAAAATCCATCGGTGAAGGAGTAGACTTCTTGTCCTCCCACATTATCTAACACTTCATCAGTAAACGGTGTAGGGAATGGATCATGTAGACATGCATCATTCAACTTCCTGAGATCTACATAGATTTTGATCTCTCATGTTTTCTTATCTTGAACCACCATAGGGCTAATCCACTCCGAGTCTTCAACAGGTTCTATGATTCCTGCTTCCATCATTCTGTCTAATTCAATATTCACTTTCTCCTTATATTTAGGGTTCAATCTGTAGGGTCTTTGTTTAACTGGTCTTTCATTTGGTTTCAATGGGATATTCAGCTTTCCCATGGGCCCTTTAATGCCCTTCATATTAGTGAATTTGGTTGGAAACAAGTCCTGATATTCGTGCAGTAACTCTGTGATATTATCAATAGTGGAATCATCCCAGTAATATCCAACATTTTTAAGATTAGGTGCTTGCTCTATTCCAATATTAAATTTCTTGATTTTGATTGGTTGTCCAATAAAAGGTAGTTCGACTCCTGGTCCTTCTATGTCTCTCTGTCCTTCTGTTTCTATGATGTTCACATTCCTAGGATCATTGTCTTCATTGGCATTGATATTGTAACATCCTTGCAATTTATGAAGAGGTGAAGTCCATTCATCCTCTTCTTGATCCACAGGGAGGATAGTGCTTCCTTAAATACTTTCTGTCTTACAACCTGTAAAGTTTGATCTACCAGAGGGTGTTGACTTTAAAAGAAAATGTAGCCACAAAATTCTGAGTCATACCTTGCCAATCTGCATTGGTGAGGCATAGTTCCGCTTGAAGGTACCAGTTGATAGGCGTTGTGTCTAGAGTATTGATGAATTTATGCACCCATTACTCTTGAGGAATGTTTCTCCAAGCCTCCTCACAACCTTGCACATGGTCTTTTAGACAACTTTGACCTGTGTACCTAACTTTGCATCCTTCGACTTGTTCTGAAAATCGCGTTGTCATCAAATTGCGACATTGTATCCAATTTGCGATGTTCCTTTCATATGTTCCCCACCATATTTCTAGACTAGCTTTCAAAGCCTTGTCCAGTGCCAACAGTCTCTATTGTACTAGTACTATTTATTCAAATTCTAGTAAGAAAGTTTCTAAGTGAATCAAACCATCAAATTTGGGTAAATTACTTATTTTTTTGCCGATCCAGCAAACTTCTTTGGTCAGTATAACACAGCTCTGTGTAGATACTTCATACATTTTGTTCTACCAGTTATCAATTGCTTTAATTATTATGAACATGCGTTGTCACTTTGCCATCTTAAGTTCCCATTTGGTGTAGTATTAATGTAATCCTGATGTCTAGCTGTCAATTTATATATATTCTCTATCTCGTATGTGCGGTCTTCTTCCCTGATAGGTTTTGTGTATATTCGACCTTCATCAATATCTAGAGGTGCAATGACCCTAAGGCCATCACCTTAAAACATCATTCTTCTTTTATTCAAGTCAATAATAATAGAATTGTTGAAATCCCAATCAATTCCTAACAACGCAGGATAAGGAAAACCATCATCGACTATCTCAATCACCTCGAAGTCCACAACTGTTCTGACCCCATCGATGTCCACAGGGACATGTTCCAGTCTTCCAAAGGGGCTCACAACCTATTGATTGGCCATCCTAAGCCTGATGGGGTCATAGGTCAACTTAGGTTTTCCCATTAATTCCTAGGTATGCTTCGTCATAACATTGACCTTCGATCCTAAGTCGAGGACCACATAATCTATATCATTATCTCCAATTTGAGAATTAAGGTGTAGTTCCTTATTTTTCCTTCTCTTTTTGGATAGTTGATGTACTACTTTATTCAGTAGAGGATCTACCCTTGCTATCTCATATTGTCTGATCAAATTTTGTATTTCTTGTATGGCTTTTTCGTCCTTAATCAAATTAATGAAAGTACATAAAAATTCTATTAGTCTGCTTACCTCTTTTCCTTCTCCAGGAGAAGCATACTGATCAAAGGCCAGGAGCATTCCACATTCTCTCACTTCTGGTTGTGCCTTTGATGAAGAAGCCTGATCTCTTCCAAACTCTTTTCTTGCCTCTTCAAATGTTTGTTTCTCTTTCTTTGGATCAAATTCTTGTGTCTTCTCTGCAGCTTTTCCGACTTCTGATTGTTTTGTAGTCTTCCCTGGAGTCACCCTGTCTTCTCCTGTAGCAATGCCTCCTCTATTCAAGATGTTAGCACATGCATCTCAAAATAAATACAACACACCTATAGATATTTACAGCTGAAAATAAAGAGATCTAAGAGACTAATCAATGCATTTGTGTACACAGGTATTTTTGGTCAACATGACCCTGGATAAAACCCCCTCGGGGAAAACTAGTTTGGAATGTATATGTATATATGAGGAAAGCACAAGAGGGATTACAGCTAATACAATAAATTATAGAACCTGATACAATATCAACTCGATCTAAGTTGATATACAAGTCCAAAACCTCCAAGATCTCCCCAGAATGGTGCGCCCAACATGCAAGCTGTCGAATCCACTGAATCTTCTCCAACTGATAACTATGAGCTTAGATATAGAAACCCCTCTACAGTAATGAAGATCTATTGAATGACTATCCTCTGCAACTGATCTCATTGCAATATGATTTCTAGAAGTTTCTCAACTACAAATGTGCTCCAATCTGTCAATGCGCCCTCCTCAGAAGTTGAACCTCTCCAGTAAATAAGATATGGTAGATGATGCAAGCCTCCAACCATGAAAGCTAGTGCCCAAGATCAAGCATCCTCACAAAACTAACCTCATCCTCATCCTCCAAGAGCTCCTCTCTCAATGAACAAATGACCAAATGAAGAATGCACCCTCCTTCATCCTTTGCACCCATCTTTGACATCCAAAAGGAAACCTAGCATATGAATGGTGGATATCATCTCATCTCCCATCTAATCGATGGTTGATATCTCCCCATAAATATCTAAATCAAAAACCCACTTTGGGTTAAGCTTCCTAAGTCAACTTTATGTCTCTAATTCACCCCTTTGTGAATTAATCGTCAGTTTTAGGCCAAAAATGACTAAATTCCACTTTAGACAAAGTCACAGTGAAATTATAGAAAAGTACAAGGTACAAAGTGTAATGTCCTTCCCTCATGTGCTAAGGAGATCATAAGCACATGGGGAACACCTCCCAAGGTACAAAATGCAACACTCCCTCTTACCGAGGAAGGTGTTCCTCACCAAGCCCATATTGTCTCTGAAATAGAAATTCTTGCCCCGTGGCAGGGCCTTGGTGAGAATATATGCAACCTGGTCATCTATAGATACATACTACAACTGAACTACCCCTCTCTAAACCCAGTCATGAATGAAGTGCTACATGATCTCAATATGCTTCGACCGGTCATGAAACACTAGATTCGTAGAGAGTTTTATGCAACTTTGATTATCACAGTGAATGACAGTCGGTGACATCTCTTGACCAAATAAACCAACCGACATCTTACAAATCCAAATGGCCTCAAAAATGGCCTGACTAGTCGCCATATACTCTACCTCAGCTGAACTCAAAGAAACCGACTTCTACTTCTGGCTGAACCAGGAAACAAGTCCTGGACCCAAACTGAAGTAGCACCCTGAGGTGTTTTTCCTGTCAGCAACACATCCTGCCTAGT
This sequence comes from Picea glauca, assembly GCA_000966675.3. Classification (NCBI taxonomy): domain Eukaryota; kingdom Viridiplantae; phylum Streptophyta; class Pinopsida; order Pinales; family Pinaceae; genus Picea; species Picea glauca. The sequence continues at coordinate 525,126 of JZKD02S1969559.1, read as the reverse complement.
CTAAATCTGTGTAGCCAACCAAACTGACTCCATCTCCCCTCACATAGTATAGGCCATAGTCCACTGTCCCAGAAACATATCTCAAGACGTGTTTTTCCCCAAACATGTGAACACTCCTCGACTCAACCATGTATTGACTGAGTGTGTTCACGGAAAAAATATATATGTTATGGTGTTAACCAGATACATGAGAAAACCGATCAACTGCCTGTATACTGTGGCATCCACCAAATGGATATCGAAATCACTAATCTTCTTCCAGTTGGTGATCATAGGTGTAGACATGGGTCTGCAGTCCTCCATCTGAAATATGCTCAAAATATTTGTTGCATACTTCCCTTGCCCGAGAAATATGTGAACCTCCTCCTGCCATACCTCCATACCCATAAAGTAGTGCATCAATCCAATATCACTCATCTCAAACTCTGATGCAAGTCCCAGCTTGCACTCATCTATGAGATCCTCAGCTCCAGTGATGAATATATCATCCACAAACAAAATGAGAATGAACATGTCCTCACCCCTGATGATGAAATATAGGTTTGGATCAACATCTCTCTTCTTGAATCCCATCTGAAGCAAATAAGTATCAATGCTTGAATACCAAACTTGGGGAGTTTACTTCAGACCATATAGTTCCTTCCTCAGAAGACACATGCGAGTCTCCCTATCACTCACCTCAAACCCCTGTGGCTGCTCTATGTACACCTCCTCCTCAATAAAACCATTTAGAAATGTGGTTTTCACATCCATTTGATGAGTGCACCAACCCATATGTGATGATATGGAAATGATAGTCCTGATAGAAGTGTATCTTGCAACTGGTGTGAAAGTCTCATCATAATCGACTCCCTCAATCTGTGAGAAGCCTCGTTCCACAAAATGGGCCTTGTGTTTCTCCATGTTGCCATCTGTAGCAATCTTGGTCTTGTACAACCACCTGGATTTCATAATTGACTTCCCCATGGGCCTCAGAACCACATCCTAGACATCATTATGCACAATGGAGTCATACTCCTCGACCATGGCCTCTCTCTATACCTTATGGTCCATTTCCTGTGCAAAAGTATGTGCCTCAGTATCCCTGATACTCGTCACTAGTGCCAAATATGCTCCCAATTTGATTGGTAGCCTTCTCTCTTTGATCTAGCTCTTGGGCTCCCCTACATTCTCCTTGGCCTCCTTTAGGGTCTCTTGAAACCATCTAGGTCTCCTCTTCCCTGAAGTGGTCAATGGAGAAGTAAGGTCACTCTACCCAAGAGTGACTTCCACAAGACTCATCTCAACACTCCGAGATCTTGAAGTTTTTTCTCCCTCTGAAGTCTGTTCCCCATCTGACTGAAACTGCTCTGACTGTGACCTTGAAGCTGTGCACGGTGAGCCTGTCACCCCTGGTATTGGTGTACTCGAAATATGAGGTTGTGCTCCCTCTGAGACTGCAACTAGCAACTCTGCATCATCCTCAACTTCAACTCTCGACTCAAGAGATCTCACAAAATCCCTATCCTCCTCAAATCTGACATCTCTTCTCACCACCACTCTCCTAAGTGGAAGAATGTAGATGTGATAGGATTTTGACACCTCTGTGTATCCAACTAGAATCCCCTGCTGGGCTGTGGGGTCTAGCTTTGTCCTCCTCTCTGAGGGGACATGAGAGAAAGTCAAGCACCCAAATATCTTGATGTGCTCAACATCCGACCTCCTACAAGTGAAGGCCTCCTCAGGAGTCATCTTCCCCAGAATCCTATGGGGGCTCCTGTTCTACAGGTAAACTACAGTAGCACATGCCTCTACCCACAAGTGAAAAGGAAAACTCTGATCATGCAACATATATCTCGCTACACTAGTAATAGCTTGGTTCTTTCTCTCGGGAACCTCATTCCACTGGGGGTTGTATGGTACGGTCATTTGTCTCCCAATTCCATGTTGTGCACATAAGTATACAAATTGTCTCAAGGAATACTCTCCAACGTTATCCGACTGCAAGACTTTGATCCTCTTTCCCGATTGGTTCTCCACAAGAGCTCTGAACTCTTGAAACCATGTGAAGACCTCACTCTTGGCCTTTAAGAAATATATCCAAGTATTCCTTGAGTAGTCATCAATAAATGTGAGATAATACTCACAACCACTCAAGGACCTCTGAGTCATGGGCCCACACATGCCCGTGTGTACTAAATTGAGTATCCCAGCTGACCTGGTGTCACTGTCGGGGAATGATGCCTTGGATAACTTTCCAAGTGCACACCCTCTGCAAACATCTTGATGCTCTATGATGATCTGTGGCACTCTGGTCACAACCTCTCTCAGTCCTCCAAGATCCCTATGATGTAGGTGGGCCATCTTGTGATGCCATAACTCACATAACTGTCTATTGTTGTCGCCACTCACTACTAATGCATGAAGTGGCTGAAAAAGCAATCTGAATAGTTTCCCCTCTCTCACTCCAATCACCTATCCTGAGGCTAGTGAAGACCCCCGAGGATGAATCAGTACCTTGGTGCCTCTAAATGTCACCTCAAGACCTCTATCCTGGAAGGTGGAAACTGAAATCAAATTCTTCTTCATGCCAGAGACATAAATAACGTCCATGAACGATATGGGTGGCATTCCATCTCTCTGAAAGGAAACTGTGCCAACCCCTGCAACTCTGACAACTCTGTCATCTCCAAGAGAAATATCAATCCTGACCTAGGTGTCTTTGAGATCAGAAAATTTCTCTTGAAGCCTAGTCATATGGCTCGAAGCCCCGCTATCAATATACCAGATACTAGGTGTTGTCTCAACTGAAGTGAAACATATGAGAAAAGAACACTCTCTCTAAAACTGTGTCTGAAATTCTATCTCCTCTGCTGTAGTTGCGGTACCACCCTTCTTCTTCTTCCTGTTCGGGCATTGTCTAGCATAGTTTTCAAACTTCTTACAAACAAAGAACTTCACTTTTCTCATATTTCTCTTCTGACCACTTCTCTGACAACTTCTGCTCTCTCCTCCTCCAATCCCCTATGGTGGGGCCCCAAAATTGGGACCCTGCCGAAACCCACAGTCAGACTTCTTCTTTCCCTTTGACCAAAGAGCAAGATCCTCCTCACCTTGACCAATATACTATTGTCGCTGTCTAGAAGCCTTAGCTGCAAGCCTAATCTCCTCCTGGATGAAGTCATCCCGCATCCTCTCCCATGTAGGCATGACCTCTCTGGAAACTATGCCATGTACAAATAGACCCCACAGTTTGGTGAAGCTATTCATAGCTTGCCTCACCAAAGAGTTAGGGTCAGCAACCTCGCCAATGATTCCAAGCTCATCTCTTATCTGAGTGAAGTGACCAAGGAATGAAGTTACTGACTCATCCTTGAGAATATCAATGCCCCTGAGTCGGTCGAGAAGAACCATCTTTCGGTTCTCATTGGAGCTCTCATACAACTTGCATAGAGATGCCCACATCTCATATGCACAAGCCTTCCCCATGAAATGGGGTATGATATGGTCATGAACTGCGTCACAAATAGTTCTCTGCCACCAAGATAGGAGTAGTGTTAGGAATGGGGGGAACAACTTCCTTGACTATATCCCATAGCACGAGGTCCTCTAAGACAAATACCATCATCACCTTCCAAGGCAACCAATTGCTAGCCCCTGCTAGCCTGTCCTCAACTCGCATCTGAGATGATGACATCTCTGCCAAATTGCAAACCCCAACTGATGCTCACACTTCCAAGGAAAACACTGTCTCACTCCTATCAACACAGGTGTGGAAAGAGACAAGTGTAATTTTACCTCACTCCTAACAGAATAGGTGTGAAAATAGGTCAATTCAAATCAGCCTCACTCCTACTGCGTAGGTGTGAAAAGAGACTGATGACAAGTGTACAAAACTGCCCAACTATCCTCTGCAAAATTCTTCCCTCTAACAACCATTGAATGAGTCAATGGTTGTCCTCAAAAATATTCCAATAAGATGTGTATGACAGCCAACAAAATGTTGTCCCAACTGCTCAAAACTTTAGCCACCAACTCTCTAATACCATGAATATTTTACAGGTCCTATCAGCTTGCCTACTGGGTCTATCTTTGACCACAGTTAGGCTCTAAGTTTCAAATTCCAGGTAAAGTAATTTCTTCTATTTTATAACAGCCAACAATCCAAGTGTTCTTTGTTGATTTGTTATGGTTATACTTTCGATTTTGGGTGCTCTAGCATGTAGTTTTAGTGTTCATATATTAGCACATGCATCTCAAAATAAATGAAACACACTTATAGATCTTTACAGCTGAAAATAAAAAAGATCTAAGAGACTAATCAATGCATTTATGTACACAGGTATTTTTGGTCAACATGACCCTAGATAAACTCCCCCCCCCCTTGGGAAAACCAGTTTGGAATGCATAGGTATATATGAGGAAAGAAGAAGAGGGATTATAGATAATACACTAAATGATAGAACCTAATACAATAGCAACTCGATCTAAGTTGATATACAAGTCCAAAACCTCCAAGATCTCCCCAGAATGGTGTGCCCAACATGCAAGCTGCCAAATCCACTTAATCTGCTCCAACTGCTAACTGTGAACTCAGATATGGAAACCCCTTCGCATTAATGAAGCTCTACTGAATGGATATCCTCTGCAATTGATCTCACTGCAATCTTATGGCTAGAAGTCTCTCAACTGCTGATGTGCCCCAATCTGGTAATGCGCCCTCCTCAGAAGTCAAATCTCTCCAATAAATAAGATATGGTATATGATGCAAGCTTCCAACCATGAAATATAGCACCCAAGCTCAAGCATCCTCACAAAACTTACCTCATCCTCATCCTCCAAGAGCTCCTCTCTCAATGAACAAATGACCAAATGAAGAATGTGCCCTCCTTCACCTTTTGCACCCCTCTTTGACATCCAAACGGAAACCTAGCATATGAACGATGGAGATCATATCATCTCCCATCTAATCGATGGTTGCGATCTCGCCATAAATATCTAAATCACAAACCCACTTTGGGTTAAGTTTCCTAAGTCAACTTTATGTCTCTAATTCACCCCTTTGTGAATTAATAGTCACTTTTAGGCCAAAAATGACTAAATTCCACTTTAGACAAAGTCTAAGTGAAATTAGACAAAGTACAAGGTACAAAGTGTAATTTCCTTCCCTCATGTGCTAAGGATGTCATAAGCACATGGGGAACACCTCCCAAGGTACAAAACTCAACAAAAACAATTAGGGGCGTAATAGCACTTACTTCAAGAGTCTACGCAGTCCCTGAAGTTTCTGACTCTTCTCGGCAAGGTTCTTCAGTCTTCTCTTCTTCTTCCCTAGAAGACTCTGAATGTTCCTCATTCAAAAACTATTCTTCTTCTCCATTGTAGAACCCTTCTTCCTATGTTGGTTCTTTATTATGCTCAAACAAGTCCACCAAAGGGACTTCCATAAAGATTATCCCAATGCACATGTGTTCCACCTCTGTGTCGCTGTCGTTGTCTGAATTCATGAACATTAGCTCTCAATCTAACCCACTACTATATCTTCAAGATGTTCTTCTCATGCAGTATCATCTTGATCTTCAGATTCAAAAAGTGTAAAAATTTTCCTCTCGACCCCTTAAAGAAATACCTCTCTGCTTGGCTATATGACTCTACTCTGTCAATAAAAAATTTGGTGATATACCCTCCAATGGTACTATCAAACCAGTGATCTACTACTCTCGACATGACGTTATCAACTCTCTTGACCTTCTTGATCAACGCTGACATCCAAACCACAGGCGTTCTAGATCTGATCTCAAACTGGGTATCTACTAATCTGGCCAACCACTCATATAGCTCCTTATGGATCCCTCCAAAGAAAATCTTGTGTATATCAGTAAAGATATACCTTCCCAACCAGTCTTTTGTGATAATATTAGGGCTCTTATTCTGAGATTCTGTGAAGTCCTTCTCTTGTTCTTCTTTCCACTTATGAATCTCTATCTTCGATGGAAACCAACTTGACATTCCCTCAAGAAGATCTCATTCCCGACAATGGAACCATTTGTTGGCACAAGGGAAGACCCAGGTTTCATCTCTAATAGCACACCAAGAAGCCCTAACTACTAGCCCTTTCAACAAAATTTTTGAAGCAGATGCAGTCTCACCCGAAGTAGCAATAGGAGGTTGCAGGACACAGGTGTCTACAACCAGAGGAAATGCAAGTGGAATCAAGGAACCACACATGGAGATCAGATTATTCTTTCCAAACATAAACCTACTTCGCACAATTATATATCAGATCTAACATACTAATGCACCATCAGAGTAACAGAAGTAAAGAACACATCACCAATCACTCACAACACAAGATATATGTGGTTCACCCTCTCCCTAGGGCTACGTCCACAGAACTGTGATTTATAATATATTAGGTGGAAGCTTACAGTTCTATCTGCGCTCTTAGCTTGCATATCTCCTCTCCTTCTCTCTTTCTCTATTTCCCTTCCCTACGGACCTAGTTGTAGGGTTGATCTTCACACCGATTTGAAGATCTTACAATACCAAATGATCTCACTGCAAAATAATTCTCTCTCTACATTAACAACAACCACTCCTCTTTACATCAACGAACTCTGAACGAACCCATCCCAGGTCCTCTTCACCTTTGTTTATACATTACAATATCTCACTGACAACCTTAAGCCAAAACCTAGGTGTCAAAACCCTAGATACAAAAAACCTGGGTGTTTAAAACCCTAGGTCAACTTGACCCTCATTTTTAGGGCTTCGCTAGCCTGTCTTTTCTTCCTTCCCGCGAGGTTCTCCAAAGCATCTACCGGTGGCTTTTTCCACTTGTTGAGTTTTCCATGATCCACCTTCCTTGTTGATCTATCTTCCTTGATCTCCTCATCCAACGAATTTCTCTCTTGGACTTTGCTCCATATTTTCTTCTTCTTTAACCACTTCGACCTGATCTCAGTCAACCTTCCTTCCGCGCAGTTCAGGTTTCACATTTTCTTCCATAATATTCACTTTCTTCCATAACCAAGGGCCAACACACCTATCAAAGATGATGAGCATGCACATGCCGAATCTTCTTTAGATGAGATTTATAATTTAGATAATCTAGAAAGAGAGTTAGTACAGTTAGATGTATATTCAGTGCATGCAGATGCAGATGTAGAGCCAAAGATGAGGCCCAACTAGGATCCCACTACTTGATTCAAGTGATATTGTTGGGGATCCAACTAATACTAGGAGGACTTGATATGATTTAAAGGATCCTCCTCTTTCACCGAATTCCACTCTACCAATGCTAGCCAGGCATATTTTCTTGGTCTAGTCTTCATATCCAAAGTCTTATGGTGAGGTTGCTGGAAATCCATTTTGGGAATCTGCTATGCAAGATGAGTACAACTCCCTCCTCGAGAAACAAACTTGGGATCTGCTTCCCCTTCCTTTAGGAAGGAAACTTTTCAGGTGCAGATGGGTCTATATGACTGAGAGCACAACGGATGGACAGATTAGCATATACAAATATAGGCTAGTTGCTAAAGGCTTTCAATAGGTGCATGGCATTGAATATGATGATACCTTCACTCTAGTAGCGAATATGGATTCCATACGTTTGGCACTTTCCATTCTAGTATCCAAGGGATGGGAAGTCAATCAGATGGACATGAAGAATGCATTTCTTCATGGTGATCTCTCTGAGGAGATCTATATGGAGCAGCCCTAGGGATTTATTCAGGATTCATTTTTATTTTGTTGACTGAATAAATCTCTTTATGGAATGAAGTAGGCTCCGAGGGCATGGGATTCCAAGATGGAATCCTACCTTTTTTCACAAAACTTTGTACATTGTAAGTCATACCCAAATTTTTACATGCTCAGGATGGCTGACTCACTTCTGCTCCTAGTTTTGTATGTTGATTATTTGTTGATCACCGGTTTCTCAACTTTAGTGATTGTTGCAGTCAAGAGGATTATGTATGATAGGTTATTGATGACAAACATGGGTCTGCTACATTTCTTCCTTGGACTCGATATCAGTCAGGATGCATCAAGAATCAAACTATCTCAGGCCAAGTATGCATGAGATCTCCTTGAGATATTTCACATGACAGACTGCAAGTCTTCCCTGACTCCTTTCCTTTTAGGAGTCATATTTGAGGATGGATAGGAAACTCCACTGGTTGACAACACAATGTACATACATCTAGTGGGGATCTTGTTGTATCTCACACACTCCAGACCATACCTCTCCTATGTAGTTGGAGCAATCTCCAGGTTCATGCAGGAGCTGCATGAGCTGCATTGGAAGGCTGCAAAGAATATCCTTCGATACATACAGGGCACCATCACCTTTGGGATTCACTATTCATCAGAATCTACATTGGACCTCATTGGGTTCACTGATTCTGACTAGGCTAGTGATAGCATTGATCGCAAGTCCACATCTAGTTACTCACTCAGTCTTGGGTCTAGGCCTATCTGTTGGTTGAGCAAGAAGCAGGCTACTATTGCTCTATATTTAGCTGAGGTAGAGTACAGAGGGGTAGTTAACATAACCATTTAGGATACGTGGCTACAACATTTTCTCACTAAGTTGGGCATTCAGTTTCATATGGTGTGAAAACCAGAGCACTCTGAAGTTTTGAGAGATCCAGTTCAGAGGTAGTGGATGAAGCACATCGAGATCCACATGCACTACATCTAGGACTTAGTACACGAGGGGATCATCGACCTGCAGTTATGTCCTTCAAAAGAATAGACTACAAACATCTTCACCAAGACCTTCACTGAGTAGAAGTTCCATTCTTTGGGTAGTTGTGTTGGAGTGAAGGACACAATTGCCTATAAAATATTAGTTCTTCTTTCTACATACATTATGATTTGAGGGGCGGGGGGGTGGGTTCCCATGAGTTTTTCCCTTTTTCCTCGCTTTATTTCAGTGTATCTTTTGTATTTGGGTACCTAACATGGCCTCATTGTTAGGACCCATTCTTTATTTTCACCATAGTGATGTTTAGGGGGGGTGTTAGAGTTACTTCACACACACCTGAGATTTATTTTTCCTAAGGTTTTTCCTATGTTTATTAGTCATTATTCAGTATCCTATATTTTAGGAAGAATATTCTCTTCAGTTTGATCAGTTGAGTGGAGTTTAGATGCTACATTGGGATTATCACCATGCAACATTGGCATCATCACCAAATAATGAACATTGTACTTGGGATCATCACCAGACTAGCGCATTACCCATGATTCCCTTATCTCCTCTTGACTTCACTCTGTTTCAATCAGTTAATTGAAGACTGATAGACTATTTAATTCATCTAGGTGGAAGTTCACTCTTGTAACTGCTCGAGAGACCAGACTAGGTGGAAGTTTACTCCCGTAACTATTGGTGTGTGTCTAGATCACTATAGACCATCACCATGGCGCATTGGCTTCTCCTCCAGTGTGCATTGGTTTAGTTATACAGAGTATACCATGTGTAAATGATATATCATTCATTTGGTTAATGAGAATTATTCCATTCTTTCTCTCCTGCTTCTCTTTTCTTCTATTTTCTCTACAAATGTGTATGTCAATTCCCAACTAGATATATTCTTTGCAGGTTCAACATATTTACAACTCCTCCTTGCCTCCATGAACTTTTGGAGGTTTTCCCTTGCTTCCACAACTTCTTTTGTTACTTCTTCTTCTTTTCCCAAAATTTCCTCTACGACCTATGCAGTTTGGGTAGTGAGTTTCTCCTCAGTGTTGTGTGTTTCTTTTTTTGTCATTCCCTGTGCATTGGGAAATTCCCCTATTACCTTGAGTGCTTCATTCTGTAACAGTTCCAATTTCTACACAATCTTCTTTTGCTCTACCTATATCTTCTCTACTTCATTGTATATATGTTTATTTGCAAGTATGTTTGTCATCCGTTCAGTAGGTGGTAGAGTGTTAATGTCTTCATTATATTTTTTGGGCCTGCTCTTGTTTGCTTCTTATTCTATATCTGATCTCCTTCAACTCCAGATTCATCATGAGCTGTGTCCAAATATGCGTACTCTTGTAGCACAACCTCGCACACTCCTAGTCTAGACTCTTAATCTTTTGCATTGAGTTTATTTTTTTCCTTGCCCTTTTCTCCTTTTCCTCAGGGGGTGTCCCTGGCATGGTGTGTGATTCCAAGTCTTAAATATTGGTATGAAATCCTTTAATTAATTCATTGATTCTTGAGATTCTCTTCCATTGTGGCCTATACCACTATTGGTACTTCTGGGATATCCTTATAGAGATTTTGGATGGTCATTTGTATTTGTTGTGCCATTTTCTCAGCCTCATCCTTCTCTTTTAGTGTTTTCTTGTCCTTTTCCTTGACCTCACTCTTCTCGTTCAACATTCTTTCAACTTTTTATTCAACCTTTCTCTTCTCCTGCAGAGAATTTATATACTTTTGTTGAATTTATGCATTCTCGTCTGTTACCTTGGTTATCTCTCTACATGCTAACTTTTCACAAAACCTTATCTCTTACACAATATCAGCCTACAATACTTTTAGTATTGTTGTGGGCATATGAGAAACGACTATGTCCATATGACTTAGTGCTCTCATCTTCTATTGCAGTTATTGTGTCTAGAAATCGACTGCATCTGATGTAATCTTCAACACTATATGCCTAACTGCTAAGTCAGATAGGAGTGAAGTGGTAGTTCCTACTTCCTCAATCGGGCTCATTGATGGTCCTTCACTTGAGCCTCGCTCTGGTTTTATCCTCACTATCTCCAATAATTGTTGTATTGTCATCAATTGGTCCTGCACCTTCTGGTGCAATTCAACTTGTTTCCATGATGCTTCTTCAATTACCTCCTTTGAGACATCCCACACTCAGTATATGATTCTCTCCATGTCATTTCCTATCAAACTATAGATAGGTGGTACTTTGTGGTATTTCATCTTTTTGTGTACAGATATAGTTGGGCCCTTCCCCTTGTATTTTCATTTGAACCCTGTTCTTGGGACTGTTTATTGTGTGTCTTCATCTGTGGGTCTTGTCTTCGGCATATTCCTTGCGCCATTTCATTTCCCATTGCCCCATCCCTTGGTTATTTCTTCCTCTTCATTGTCTTGTTCTTCTTCTTAATCAGGGTGCCCTGTTTCTTTAGTTGGGAGTTTCCATTCTTCGTCCTAGTCATTGGAAATAAGGAAGACATCATCCTCTATCAAATTGTAACTTGTTGGTAGCTACTGGTGTGCCAGGTCTCTTTTGTCTTGGATATACATGTGGTCCATCCCTTCTTTGAAGTGCACAATATCCTAATAGTTCTTCATAGTCTAGATGGTGATGCACGATGTTATCACTGAAATTTCATCTGCACATGGTCACAAGAACTCAACATCGTCAAACAATGATGAAGTCATCCATGGACATGAATTAATACCAAAGCATTCATAAAAAGGTCAAAAACTGTACAAAGTAGTGAAAAATTGAAGAGCACTATGCAGACATTGGGCGCACACGCATATGCGCGAAACAGGAACGTAGAAATCATGCACATGCGCATGATGCGTGACTGTTATAGCAAAAAGCTGCGCACCTTCTAAACGATGAATTTATGAGAGTGGTCGGCCTCCCACCCACTTATGGTTCAACTCCCAAGCTGATTTGACCCTCAAATCTGGACTGGATTTGACTGGTGGGCTGGTCAAAGACCTAGAAATTCCCTAATTGGCCTCTTTTCACACTACAAAGCAGTTAAACAATAACCCAAAGGAATGCTATAAAAATGCCATGGATGCACCTCATTTTTGAAGGAATTCAAGGTAATGTTATGCTGCCTCTATTCTCTTGAGGACTCCTTCCTTGTCAAGAGCATATTTGCACCATTGCATTGGACAATCCATCTCACCCATTGAGTGGATTTGTAAAGAGTTCTTTCATCATTTTCCATTTTTCTTTGTTGTAAGAAGAGCTA
>JZKD02S1969559.1:484494-510993 GCA_000966675.3 Picea glauca | reverse complement strand
CCCCCCCCACTGTAGATTCCATATTTGGCCTCTCTCAACATACCAAATCTCAGCAAACTCACCAATGATCCTATATTGCATGATCCCACATGGCCTGCAATGCCAACCAAACTACCTTCAGACATACCAAATTTTGAAGGAAAGGCAGACGATGACCCTGCAAACCATGTCATGACCTTTCACCTATGGTGCTCCTCCAATAGAATTATGGATGATTCAATCAGACTACGATTATTTAAACGCACACTCACTAGCCCATCGACCAAATGGTATGTCGAAGAAAAATCAGGATCCCATGCAACTTTTGAGTCCTTGGCCAAAGCATTCTTGACCTTCTTCCAATTACCAATCTGCCACGACAATGGTCTAGAACTACTTTCTAATTTCAAACAAACCTCAGCCACACATATTGCTGACCACATTCACGAGTGGCATAGGCGACGTAGTTTGTGCAAAGCAGAAACCACCAAGAAACAGTGCCTCGACTGGTTTCTTAGATCACTTGTCTCTCTCCTCGGTAAGGATGTAGCATCCACCTTCCCTCAATCTGAAGAGGAAGCCATCAGTAAGGCCCAACAATATGAACTCATCTATGCACAGTCAAGGTACTTATACACTGTACTTCCTGATATTCCAAAACCTGTGCCATTTGGCCAAGACAAACCTGGGATGTCTCACTCAACAGACGGACTGATTGGTGCCACCACTCACCACGGCCCACAACCCCAACCACCACTGATGTATTGAACACCTCAATACCCATTGGCATACGGGGGCACTTCTTATTACCCCCCACTCCCTTATCAACAACCATACCCTATTTTTATCCCTCCACCCATCAGTGGACCACCGCCAGCACCCCCCATACATCCACCTATTCAAACAAACTCTGGTACTCCCTCTACCTCAGCTTATAGTACTAGCGAAAGAACTACACCTTCCTATGTACCGTATGGTTCGTTACCACCACATAATCCATACTTCCCATTTCCTAGTCCCCCGCAACCCATAGCTCCCCCCCATCCTCATGCGGGGGTGAATTTTGTTCAACCCTCTGCCGTTCAACAATACCAAAATTTTGAACAACTGAATACGGCCAATCCAACCCATCCGTCGAACAATACCAAGAAGAAAGGATGGAACAGGAATAACAACAACCTAGGTTAAGGCGGGAATCCACCCCCACAACACCAATCCATTGGGGGCAACCAAAACCAAGGGAACCAAAACCCCCAAGGGGGCAATAATAATAAACGCCAAGGGAGAAATAACAATAATGTTAAAACCATCTTCCCTTGTTCCCTTTGTGTTGAGTTCAGCCATTACACTCATCATTTCCCCTAGATCGCTGATTTCAAATGGTTGAAAGACTCTAGTAGTCTTCCCCATTCTCCCGCAATGCCTGCCCCTCAACAAGCACCATAACAATACGTGCAAAAACCCCCTCCCGTCGTGCTGCAAAATTCTATTCCACATCAAGGTGTGATAAACACCCAATAGGACACACAACATCCCCCACCTTCGACGGGACAATACCTCAACCCTAACAATCCAACAAATCGCACAATTCTCCTCACAAGTGAGGAAGAAATCCTTCTGCAAACATGTAACCGTCAGTATCATGCACCCACTGAGTCTCCTCCCATCCCTCCAGAGACAAAACCTACACCGATGGGACCACCGTTGGTGATTCCTTTTCCTTCCGCCGAACCACCGCTTCTCATCCCTCGCATCCCATTGCGCAGGAATGTCCACAACCCACAGGCTAGGGCAGCTCATAACTATAGTTTGGTCGATGACTTAGTGCAATCCCCGGCTTCCATGTCAGTATTGGAGGTCCTCCAAGCTTGTCCTACTCAACGGAAATAATTACTTTCTTCCTTGGGGTCAGTCGACCCCGCAGATACCCAACCCATCACCTTTGATCTTGACAGAGAAGAACCTCGTCTTCTCGCCTTGATCGCTTTTCAAATACCAGTAAAAATATGGAACATCATAGTTCATCGGTGTATCATCGATGAAGGTGCATCTACATGCATTTTGTCCAAAATGGTATGGTAGAAACTTGGTTCCCTGAAACTCATACCCTCTGCCATCACATTACGTGCTTATGACGGATGACCATCGTCTCCTGAAGGGATCTTCCAAAATGTCCCCGTCGAACTCGGGGGCAAGACTATTCTCATCGATATCGAAGTTATCGATGCCCCTCTCGATTATAATATCTTGTTCGGTCATAGCTACATGTACACTATGAAGGCAGTGGCATCTTCCATCTTTTGGACAATGATGTTCCCTCACAATGGGAAGGTCATTACTATTGACCAAGTCTCACATTATGAGCCTAACCCATCTTCCAACATCGATAACATTCTTCCTCTCATCCACACAAGCCACGACGCATATCCACTCATCGAGATGGGTCCTAGTATTTTTAAAGATCCATCCTTATTAGGAACGTACCATGGAGCACCACCACTCCTTCATCCTTCCAATCAAGTGTGCGTCATATCATCTAACAGAACTCACACAGAGGATACCCTTCCTCCTACAGAGGCTTCTATCATGTCTGACGTTCCACTCATCACAGAACCCCCTCCTCAAGAACCTCCTGCACACTTGTTGACCCCACCAGTCCACGATTCCACCTCTCCCCAAGGACATATCCCAGTTTGGGAGACAATTCTCCAAGCCATCACTCAAATTCCCTTCTTTTACCCTCCACCAGGTATCGAAGATTTTCAGGTAGCCTCAACGCTCACACTACCTAATATGGTGTTAGAAATCCCAGTTTGGTATTTACACCCACCAAAGATGGTCCCTCGACCATCCCTTCCCCCCCAAAAAGAAGGAATCCCCATGACAACTCCCATCCTTACTCCAACCACACCCCCACTCACTAACCCCCCTGCCACAGCTGGGGGCAGGAGAAAGAAGAAGGAGCCCACAACTCCACCTCCTCCACGCATCCCACCACCTTGAGCACTATGTGAGAAAGAGGGACACCAAACCAACAACTGTCCATCTCTACCAGAGTTACAAAATTTGATTCCACTCAATCACACTCCCCCAACACTCGCCACTACAGCCAGTCCTGCCACTACCACCCCCCCTTCTAGTAGTAAAGGGTTGCATACCAAATACGCTTGTGCATATGTTCAGAATATGGCCATTATACCCACCATTGCCCAACACTGCCACACTTTCGGCAGACATTAGCCGCAGTATGCCAGAACTTCCAGAGCAACCCCAGTCCTGCTTCGTCCTCCTCCACCAATATCACTAACATCTGATATGTCATCACTTCAGTCAATGAACGTATGAGACACCCTTTCTCTCTCTATGATTCATTAGCTCATTTTACATACCAGTGTCCTATGATCCTTGAATACAGGCAATGCCAATTGACCTTGCTTCAATGGCCTGTAGAGACGATAATTGACATGACCTTGTCACTAGCAGATATTCATGGCATTTATCCCAAACCCGAGGTTCTACTAACGCCTCCATGGTTCTTAGATGACGTATCTAAGGATTCACCCGCCAACCCCCCCAACTCTCCCACTCATTCCCCTATGGACATTTTACACCCAACCACCATGGGTACCCCTCAGTACTTCAATATATGGTTTATGTCAAGTGAACCCTCACCATCTCCTAACATTGTTCCCCCTGCTTCTTCACCAGGGGGAAACCACACAAACACCATCACCGATGTCACTCCTCATGACCCCTTGTATTCCTATCACTTCCAATGTGACGAAGAAATAATCGAAGAGTTAAACCACCCAGACCTCCCCTGGGATGCGATACACCATCACGCACTCTTCTCTCCACAGGAAGCTTCCATGCCTCCTAACCAAAACCCCATTTACATGGTCGAAACCAAGGATTTTATCCCATCAGGGCCTATCGAATGGTTCAAAAACCCCATTCCTGTCCCTGATGCTTTTGAAGAAGGCAACATGGCCAACATTTCCGCAACCATTAAAATCGACATTTCCATTAAAAATGGCATCGTCAAAGAAATCACCATTGGAGCTTCTTGCACTCCTCAGGAAATCACCACATATAAAGCCCTCTTCCAAGAATATAGGGATATTTTCCCCTGGTCATACACGGAAATGCCTAGCCTCAATCCCTCTATTGTCGAACATCGCATCGACACCTGGCCTAACATTACACCAGTTCGCCAAAAACAATGACCGCTACACCCATCCAAAGCTGCGGCCATCAAAGACGAAATTGACAAATTACGTGTTGTCGGTTTCATTTACCCCATCGCCTATACCTCATGGGTTTCCAACCCTATACCTGTTAACAAAAAATAGGACACTATCCGCGTTTGCATAGACTTTCGTGATCTCAATCACGCATGTCCCAAAGACAACTTTCCAATGCCTTTCATCGATCAAATTATCGACGACTACGCCGACCACGAGGCTCTCTCCTTTATGGATGGATTCTTTGGTTATAATCAAATTCAAATTCACCCCATCGATCAGTATAAAACCACATTCACTACCCTTTGGGGTACTTTTGCATATCGTGTCATGCCGTTTGGCTTAAAGAATGCCGGCGCAACTTTCCAGCGGAAGATGACATACATCTTTCACGATCTGGATGATATTATCCTTTCCTACTTGGACGATCTCATAGATCGATCCAATAAATGCACCCAACATATTGATGATTTACGAATCATCTTTCAACGGTGTCGTCAGTACAATATTTGCTTGAATCCTCTCAAGTGCGTGTTCTGCATCACCGCAGGGCGCCTCCTCGGCTTTATTGTTTCCCAAAGCGGTATTACCGTGGACCCCCTCAAAGTCCAAGCCGAATACACTGCCATCATTGGCCTCCTGGATGATGCCCAACATCATCATATTCGTCACCTTAGTGTCTTCCTCGACTCTCAATTAGTCGTACTCCAACTCAACAATGTGTATCGCATCCGTGATCCTTGCCTCTTTCGCAAATACCTGCAGGTTAGGCTTTTATCTAAACATTTTGATTCCCTTACATTTACACATATTCCAAGACAATTGAATCAAATTACAGATAACATAGCTAACATAGTGTTAGATTGGCATATATCCCATCAAGCTACCTCTACACATACATAAACATATCAAAAACCTGTCACAACATATATATAGAATAGACATCATCAAAACATTAACCAAAAACATGTAAACACCACATAGATCTCAAACATGTATACTCATGTATATATAAAGGTCCACAGTGCCATCCGAATGTTTACATACAAAAATACAAGTATCCGCAGGCCAATGCAGCACCTCGGTACAAAATGGGCTCACCATCCTATATACAAAAAATATATATACATCAATGCATAAAAGCACCACTCACGGTGCCTCTAGAGCACCACCGCCTACTCCTCCCTCAGGCGGTGGTGGCCCACCACCTCCTACCCCAGGATGTGGTGGTCCCCCCCCTACCAGCCCCTCCTGCGTCGGCGACAGTGGTCTGGTCGTCATCACAGCAACCACTGTTGCACGTCGTACTATGGCCCGCCATGGTGGCGGCACCCCCACACACTGCTCTAGGAAAGCCTCATCCTGGATGCAAGACCATATGCCCTCAGGCACATCCTATAACACCACCTCCAGACGACGACGTATGTCCTCAAAATCCACTCCGGTAGCCACCAGAGGAGCGTGTGATGGCTCAGCACCAGGGTCATCAAACCGACGTCTCCTCGCTTCCCTCTCCAGCTCAGCAGGTCACGTCGCGACGTCCTCACGTCGACGTCTCTCTCCCCACGACAGTCTCTCCGGCTCCTGATGAGCCGGAGCTCTCTGCAACTCCACCTCGCGCCCGCAAGGTGCCACATCTGCACATGCACACAAACAACATATAGTATCAACATCTATATCATATACATATGGAATGCTATCCCAAAAAATATATATACAAAAACATACATATCAACATCATCAATCAACATACCTCGGCAGTCAAAAACCTCCCCTGGAGGTAGCACCATGTTCGGATCATCCCGGAAGTCAACCCTGGCATAGGGATACCGTAATATCACTTGTGACATCTGCCACCATACCTACGCTACCGCTGCAGTGAAGAAGTGTCCACCCTCTCCACCACCATGGCGAAGCAACACCGTTGACCATCGCCATAGTCGCGGCTCTCGCGCCCCAGGCGCACCCAATAAAATCCTAGGGCGCAACATCGACACCCTCTCTAGAAACCAAGTCACCAGGATAGACCCGAAGGCAAAATCCCCCGTATCCATGGACCGACAGTGGTCCAGCTGCCCTACCATCCTGGCATGCAGCATCAACCCCCAGGTGAAATGCTCACCAGCCAGTACTCTCTCCATCACCATCAGTTGGACCCCACTGATCTGCTGGGTCGCCAGTAACCCATACACTCTCACAATCATCGCTGCTATACAACGATGCGCCAGGTCATCTATCGACCCAATGCTCACAACCTTCCCGGACATAAAGTTCTGACCTGAACAGTATCTCTGACCAACAGTCGCTAGGGCCATATCCCTCGGTAGCACCGGCTCCGCCGGTAGGGGAACACCCCGAAACAGGAGCCCAGTCAAGAAGTACACGTCCTCCACCATAGTGAAGGGGATCTACTCTCCTTGCACAAGGAAGCAATGCAGCTCCGAACTCCACATCTGGATCAGGAACTGCAGGAGATACTCCTGCGCCTGTATCAACAGGCACTCAAAGAACTTTAGCAACCCACAGGCTGCCAAAGTCGCATGCACACCTGGCTCCTCAATAGCCATGACGTCTCGCAGTTGGGACCAATCTCACTCTTGCCAACCCACTGGCATCGTGCAAACTGTCCACCTGCAGCCACAACAAGGAGTCTTATATAAGCCCACGAGACCACAAAGATCAATTTTACACCCGTTAACCTTGCCTCTAAGGTGTGACTGTTTCAACCCATAGGCGTGCACACATAAGCGCCTGTTCACTACACAAGCGCATACGCATGCGCACCTGTTAGCTGGACAGGTGCGCTCTCAGGCGCGCCTGTTACCTACACATGCGCGCACTAGTGCGCGCCTGTCCACACCATAGCCATGCACAAATGCGCAGCTGTACAGCCGACAGGCGTGCACATAGTGTGCACCTTTTACCCCCTCACCAGTGCCCCCATGCATGTCTATCAGGTGGGTAAGAGCGCATGTGTGCGTGCCTACTTCTGGATCGCCCGTGCACATGGGGCCCACATCCACAAAATCCCTCTGTACGGACCTCCGTACAACCCCTGCCCAAAAAATGAAATTCTATTTCTATGCAGGATGATCAGACCACTAACCTGAAGCTCGCTATTCACCAATCAGATGCCTCTTCCTCCCTAAATCTCCAAATCTCCTCTGAAAACTGCTCATCCAGTCACTATCGCAGCAGGTACAAATGAGGTGGCAATGTGGGCCCTACAACTATATATAGGCCTTTTTTCCAAACTTCCACTCACCATTCCGGGAGCCCACGGTGTCCATTTCTCGATCCGTCTTCAACCACAAGATCAACATCCCATCATCTACATCACAACAGTCCCTGGGCCTCTTTTCATCCTGAGCCCTCGGGGCACCATTTTTCATACCCTGGTCAGGTATGCATGCGCATATTCACGCTTATCAAATACATGCTCATATCTTTGATTCTCTTCAGATATTATTCATGTTGGGCATTTGGTTTTCATGTGTGTAGGTACTTGATCAACATACATCGGCACAACCCCTTCAGGTATATACTCAACACCGGCATGTAGTCTTTCCCTCTGTCTCACACTCACATTTCCAATTACACCCTCTGACATTTGCCTCTAGGATCCCCATTCCCAGCTCTGTAGTACCCACACCTCCATTTGCATTTTCGGTATTGTTACCCGGTAGCATTCTTACCCACATGAGTTGTCCCATTCATAGCACCTTTTGACACTTCTGACACTCATGTTGTTTTTCAAAAACCCTTTAGGGATGGCAGTCCCGATAGTCTTTCATCATGTCGCGAATCAACCACATACTCCTTCTCCTCATTTTTCTAGCTTTCCCACATGGACTCCTAGATTATCTCTTCACAGTTCTATTTTTTGACTGCACCTCCGCAGTATCATGAACCCTCCATTTCATCCACAATCAGTTTTCCCATCTGCAAATCTACCTTCATTTCACCTACCTCATACAGAAACTCACCAATGGGGCCCCTACCCTTCATCAGTTCTTTGAGAAAATTATGCCCTACATGGGCCACCCATATCACACTGGGGCACCCGTTTCTGTATTTGTACACTTCTCCCCAATTATTTGTTATTTATTGTAAAAATTCCTTTATTTCCAGTCGTTACATTCCATTTTTGTCGTCACCTTTGGGCAACCTACTTTCCTTTTTTGGCCAACCGCAACCCATGTCACCCTTGGTTGGAGCACTACTTATCATCCACCCTTACCGGCATCATCCATATCTTCAGAGTACCCCATAGGCCACTTACCTCTTCCCTCTGAATTTGTTCACCTTGTCCCACCTCTGGCACAACTTATCCCCGGTCTTGTCGTCCCCTTGACACTCAACCTCGTTGAATGGTTGCGGCCACTTTTTATCTCACACGTACTCCAACCAAGGGTAGTCTTGAGTCTTCCCACATATTGACTTCATCCATGTACCTCCTCCACTTCCTCACCTCACCTAGTATATTTCACGAAGCCATTTTCTTCTGGGAGTTGCGTCCCCCTTTTTGTCGGCATCAACACAGTTTTCCAGAAGGGCGACAGTATCTTGATTCTCATTATCCACCCAATGAGAGATCTCGGATGGCACAGGGTGAAACACCATTGCTCCCTGCTGTCGTTGACCCCCCTAACATTCAACGCTAACACTTTCTCATGTTACGGTGGGTCTTACTTTGCGACTATTGCAGTTATTTCTTTCATTTGCCGAAGACCTCTGAACTTGGCCGGGCTATCAATGCCCACATAGTCGGTGATACTTATTACCGCGCTCACTGCCTACTATTCAGAGTATGTTCATCTGCAGAATTGTCTTTTGCCTTTATCACGATAGCCCCCGCGGGCGCTGCAGTTGTCTACACCAACACTTCAGTCATCTGTTTCAGAGTTACATGACACAAGCATGGGGCATGCCCACCTCCTTTGTACACAGTTTTCTATTTTACACACCTCATAGAAGGTCGGGTCCTACCGATCCCTCTTTCCCTCCAACGGATCGCTCTAGACGATCCCACTATTTCTCTCTCTTACAACAACATTCTCAGTAGAAGAAACATTGATGGATTTTGGCTATACGTATGCTCCTAACCTCATCCATCAGGGGGCATCTATTATCACTGAAATTTTGTCCGCACATGGTTACAAGAACTCAACATCGTCAAACAGTGATGAAGTCATCCATGGACCTGAATTAATACCAAAGCATTCATAAAAAGGTCAAAAACTATACAAAGTAGTGAAAAATTGAAGAGCACTATGCAGACATTGGGCGCGCGCGCACATGCGCGAAACAAGAACGCAGAAATCGCACACATGCACACGATGCACGACTGTTATCGCAAAAATCCATGCACCTGCTAAACGACGCATTTATGAGCATGGTCGGCCTCCCACCCACTTATGGTTCAGCTCCCAAGCCGATTTGACCCTCAAATCTGGACTGGATCCGACTGGTGGGTTGTTCAAAGACCAAGAAATGCCCTAATTGGCCTCTTTTCACACTACAAAGCAGTTAAACAATAACCCAAAGGAATGCTCTAAAAAGGCCATGGATGCACCTCATTTTTGAAGGAATTCAAAGTAATGTTATGCTATCTCTATTCTCTTGAGGACTCCTTCCTTGTCAAGAGAATATTTGCACCATTGCATTGGACAATCCATCTCACCCATTAGTGGATTCGTAAAGAGTTCTTTCATCATTTTCCATTTTTCTTTGTTGTAAGAAGAGCTAGCTAGTGGGGGTCCAAGATCCCTCCCTTGGAGGAAGAAGGGACTCATAGTCCCCTTTCTTCTTGGTGTATTGTTTCACTAATAGATCAACCTCAACATTGGTGACATGGGTCTTATGGTTATTTTTGTTTCTGTGTCCCTATGCTCATGAATTTAGTTGTTATTGCATTTCTTAGTTTAATTCTTAATTGTAGTCTTTTATTTTCTTTCCCTAACTCTTTTCCTTGCAGCTGTCCTGCTCAGCAGACCCAACTGAGCTTGCAAGCACCTTTATTTTGATCACCAAGGTGACAAAAGAGGCACAACACATGGTGTGTGCTCTATTATGTGCTTGATCGTGTCAAAGTAGACATAAAAGGTGACATTGTTGTCTTTTTGTCTCCCCTTGTGTGTAGTATGCAATAAGTTAACATATCGCATTGTTGTGTGATCTCAGTGAGATGTATTAAAAAATTGGCACTCGTGAGGCTCCCTCTAAGCGATGAATGCTACCAATATGAGAAGACATTCGTAGTGAAATTCCATGCATTTATCCTGCGATTCAATGCAATCTACCAGAAATGGATTGACCAAAAATGTGGTCCAATTCATTTGGAATCCTTCTGTGCACTTCTCCCCAACATATATGACTGTTGTTGGCATCTCATCCTTTCAGAATTTCCTTAGTAATTTGCAGGACAATACTTGTGTCACAAATCACACAATATCATAACTTATGATGATGACATATAACCCTCACTTTCCTCTAAAGGTGTTAAATTTCTCTTTAATATTTTCATATAATTCCTTCTCCCCAACCTTATTTGCGAATAACATTGTTGGATCCTCCCCTGTTGTCATAAATATTGTTATCTGTGCAACCAGTTAAATAGAGATTGATACTAGTGGATATTTCCATAACATCCCTCTGTGGATGAAACTCAATAACAACTTGACATAGGCGTTTATTTCCATACTTCGACAAAAATATTGGATTTCTAACAAATTCAATATCCCTAATTTTTCTAGCCTTGTCGCCCAGATCTGAGGCTCGAACAATATTGCACTTGTCCCTGGTAGTATTTTAGTGCGTACATATTTTTCATGTGCTAACTCAGGAAAATTATGTGTATCTATTATGTCATGGTCCAAAAACTTCAATGTAGTGACCTTGCCCATTAGGTCCCCTTCAATAATGACACTAGGTGGAATTTTTGATGTGACCAACGAGTATTTGTCATCCTTAAGCAATACAAACTGTGGCGTGGTATCATTTTGCAGTGGTACATAATCCCCGGGAAGCATCGAATGCAAGGCCGAAGCTCCAGGTGTTTCCATGAACATTGGTGCAACCAATGGTCATTTTGTTTGCTTGTGTGTTGCGACTACGGGTGCCCCAACATTTGGTGGTGCCATTATTCTCTGCAAATGATTTATTTAAATTTTCTATGTTAGTTCTAGTTTGAATTTGGGTCATGTTTGTTCTTCTCTATATGCTCACAACTCTTATAAAATGAAACTAACCTTTCCCTGTCGAGCCCTTATGCGCTTTTATAACCCTTCGACAACTATGTAATTGCTTCCGCGCCCAACATAAGTGTTGAATTTGGTTAGAGTCTGCAATCAATACTTTCCTTAATAAGCATTTAATGCCAGATCCTTTGAAATATTCTTCCTTCGATCTGTCAGTCTATCCCGATCCTCGGTGGTGCCTTGTATTTATGATTATGCATCTCCATAATATTTCGTCATTACTTATTTTTAACTGTTGTTTCTGTTCTTTAATTCCTTTAATGATCTTGTTTCACGCTTGATGTTTTCACACACTTAACTTCCTCTGTGTTGTTTTTGTTATCTGTGTGATACTACCTTTTTCTGTGTGGTTCCTATTGATTTATTTCCCATACTTCTTCCTTTCTACCTTTGTAGTTCTTCTTGTTTTTCCACTTTTTATTTTTTTTCTTGTTTTTTTACTTTTTATTTGTTTTCTTCCCTTTTTCTACTTTTTGTTTGTTTTTGTATTTTACCTCCCTACTATAGTACAACTAATACGATACATGTGTTCTTGCAAAGTTCAAATTAATGCGCAAACAGTTGGCTGTGTCTAGATTTTCAACCGACTTCCATTCACCATGCCTCTGAGGGCTTCTCTATTTAGTGTTTCCAACTGCGCAACACTTGTCTTTGTCACATTATGAATCGTATATGGTATTAACCAATGCATTCAAAACTTTCTTGGATGTTTCATGAACTTACTTTCGTACAATAATACTAAGCCCCCTACTTGAGACGTTTTTTGTTTAATATTTCTATCATGCCATTACTTTTCCCTTGACTTCTGAACTTACTCGTGGAAACCTTCGAGAAAGCGATCTTCCTCAAGCTATACCAATTGTGACAATATCTCCTCTACTGTGCCAGAATATGAAATATCATTAATCCATGCAATGCGTAGGCTCAGTACAATAAAATCCATCGACATTACTGCTTCTTGCCCATAGACCAACCTGAAAGGTGTCTGTCTTGTCAAATTTTTACTTGTATTCATGTATGCCCATAATACTACAGGAAACCTTAAGTCCCAATCATCTTTTCCTACATTGTAGATATTTGTCAAAGCATTCTCCATAATTTAATTAAAAGATTATACTAGCCCATTGGCCTGAGGATGATACAACATACTCTTTTTATGATGAATTTGAAACTCCTAAGTCAATGCTCCAATTGTCCTATTCAGGAAATGTGTTCCTTGATCATAGAGTAAAATGCATGGGCATCCAAATTGTCTGACTACATTCTCAAATAGAAACCTCGCAATAGTCTTCGTGGTGCAATCTATGATTGATTCTTCTTCTTCCCATTTGGTAAAATATTATGTCGTAGTGATTATGTATTGATATAGGTAGACATCAATGGCCTCCTACCTATTCGAATTGGTACAAAACAATCTTCTGGTAACTTACTATTTTTAGCAGGTTTTTGGTTCCTAAACTTTTGGGGTCATTTTAAGGGCCTAAATGAAGTATTTTTTGGATTGAGCACCTTAATAATAGAAAAAATATTTTCTTGATCCCCCAAAATTAATCTCCTAGTCGATACCTTTCCAACACACTATCATCCACCCCAAATGGAGATTGTATGCCAAAGTTACACCCTCGAGAAGTTGATACACCAAACTACCTAAAACGAGGTCCACAAAACTGTTGGTTTTTCATCTTACGGAGTTAGGGTTTTGGAATTTATTTATGTTAAAAAGGACTTGGAGCCTCATTTTAATATCATATTCTTTCGAATGTGAGTATCCATCACATCTCTTCTCAGAGATAAGATGACACCATTCTCACGAGTCTTTCACTGTATTTCTATAGTTTTGTACATTTTTCTCATTAATAGAAACTGTGTATTACTATATCTCTGTGTTTATGGTTGCATATATGATATATATTTCTATTATATGATTGGATATATGATATATCTCTGTACATTTATTTATTATATCTCCGCTCTCATTTTGTACTGAAAATAATCTGGATCAGAGATATCAGAGGAGGTTGCTCTTGATCGCTTTTCAGTGCATGTCCCTAATGAGGTCCAGGTATAGAAAATTGGGTCTCGAGATTTTCTCTATTGAGGAAAATCGCTCTCTCACTCCCAAGAAAACCTCCACGGTGTAAGAAAAGAAAAATTATAGAGAAGACGATTCTATTAATTTGTTTCTTGAGCATGCTATCACGTGACAACGAGATGAAATGATGAAAAAATTTTCCCACATCCTTCAACACCCGTCGATAAAAATAAGTGTGTATTCATCTAGCGACCACTTTGGAGGCACCTCTCCTTTCAAGGTACAAGCGAATTTTTATATTCCCATATTTGAAGATTAGATAGATGCAGATGCCTTAGAAAAATGGTTAAATATTCTAGAAGATTATTTCTCTGTTTACAATTTTTCCAACAGGGAAAATATCACCTTCTCACTCCTTAAGTCTCTCCCCCATGTCAAAAATTGGTGGGAAACTTACTGGGAGCATAGTTCCATAGAGGAGTATGGAATATATGGGGTCGAGCCCACTTGGTATTTTTTTATGGATGCGGTCAAGGAACAATATTACCCTATTGGCAACTATGAAGACCAGTACATGAGATGGACCGCACTATGTCAAGAGAGGGGCCAAGGAGTCTCAGAGTTCACCAATACCTTCCATACCATGCGCACCAATTTGAGTATCAAAGACTCTGAGAAACATTTTGTTCTGAAATACTGTGGGTCTCTACACAAATACATCCAAACTGAAATGGATTTTCTGGACATCTCATCACTGGGTGCTACTTATCGATATGTTGTTAAAATCGAACAAAAATTTAAGCACCAGAACAAGAGGGAGTTTTTTTATACAAATATGCAACAACCAAAGTATGGTAAAGATGGCCCTAATAACCAACCTTTAGAAAACCAGTGTAAGCCATAGGAAAATAAGGGTAACGGAAAGACGAAGGACACTGGAAAATAGTGAAATTTCCAAAAAAATCCCCTAGCACAACACCGATGAATCTCATTCAAAACAATAGTTGGTGGTAGAAATAAAATACAAGGAGCCAAACCTATATTTGGAGGTTGATTCATAAAATAATGGAAGGAGACAGATAATCGACGTAGATCCCACTGCTACTGTCACAACTACAACAATTCAACTAGAAGAACTAGCAGATCCCGAAGAGGGGGAGCGCCTCTTCCACTCAAATATGTGGGTGAAGGGGACCCCGTTGCATTTCATTGTTGATAGCAGAAGCTAGAAGAACTTCATCTCATCAGAGGTCGTCAAACAATTGGGGTTATCGACAACACTACACCCACAACCATACAACATTGGGTGGCTTCACTAGGGACAATATCTTTGTGTCAACCAGCGGTGTCATGTATCCTATGGCATCCAACCCTTAAAGGATAATGTATTGTGTGATGTTTCCCCTCTTGAATTCTGTGATGTTATTTTGGGCCAACCATATCTATGGAAACATCATGTTGTTTATGAGTCTCGACCCCATAGTGTCATTAATACTCTGGGGGTCAGCTCTATAGGATGCCAGAGGTAGTTCTGACTATTGTTCCACCAAAAAAATGTTGCAAGGTAATATCTCATATTGCAAAATTCAGCCTCTTCATAATATGTTCAAAATGTGAATAGAAGGCCATTGCAACCATTACATCTTCAACACCTTCCATCCAATAGAAGCAGATTGCAGAAGATAAAGAAGATATGGTTTCTTCACCTATGATGGTGCCTGCACAATGCCATGTCAAGCTAAGATACAACATCTTGGTTGAGTATATTCAATCCCTCTAGTAACAAGTTCGTGACAGCCTTGCACAAACCAAGCAACACAATGTCTCTAGCAAGGCAAGCAACTCACTAAGATTTAGATTCAACAAACGCTTTCCCCTCTCCCCCAGGAACTCAACGCAATGGCAACCATTTCTTCCTAAGGAGGGAGGATTGATCCAGGTGGATATCGGTGGTTGCCCACCTATTCCAATTGGCACAAAATAGTCTTCTGGAAGCTTACTATTTTTAGCAGGTTTTCGGTTCCTAAACTTATGGGGCCAATTTGAGGGCCTAAATGAAGTTTTTTTGGGATCGAGAACCTCAATTATTTCCAAAGGATCTTATTGAGCATCCAAAATGAATCTCCTCATCGATACCTTTCGAATGCGCTGGCATGTACCCAAAATGAAGATTGTATGCCAAAGCTAGCCCTCGGGAAGTTGATACACCAAACTACCTAAAACAGGGTCCACAAAACTTTTGGCTTTTCATCTTCCGGGGTTAGGGTTTTGGATTTTATTTATGTTAAAAAGGATTTGGATCCTCATTGTAACATCATATTCTTGCGAATGTGAGTAACCATAACATCTCTTCTCATAGATAAGATGCCACCATTCTTGCGATTATTTCACTCTGTATTTCTACAGTTTTGTACATTTTGCTCATTAATAAAAATTGTGTATTAGTGTATCTTTGTGTTTATGGTTTCATCTTTGATATATATATTTATGTTATATTATTAGATATATGAGATATCTCTGTACATTTATTTATTATATCTCCGCTCTCATTTTGTATCGAAAATAATCAGGATCATGTACCTAGCTCCTGATCTTCTTGTTGATGGGTTGATTGTCCAATAAAGTCTACTGCCCATTTATCAAACACCTGCAACATAAAATTTGGGTGTAAAGGAATATCATCCCTCCTGTATGGATTTCCCACCCTTTGAAAAACATCACATGCCTGACATTGTTTTTTAGCATCCTTATGAAGTGTGGGCCACTAGAGCCCTGTGCACAAAATCAATCTTTTGCACTATAATTTTTACTGCATAATGTCCTCCTTAAATTCCTTCATGCTCTTATGAGAGTATCATTTCCCTTTCAATATATAACAAACATCATCTCAATATTCCATCTGCACCTAAATTGTATAATTTCCCTATAATTAACTAATAGTTTTCTTCTTTAACCACTAATTGTTTCTTCTACGCAATTGTCATGTCTGACGAGGCCATTCATGTACTTAGAAACTGCACAATGTCTGTGAAGTAGTTGTCCACCATTTTAACAGAAAATAAGTGTGCATCCAGGAAGCTTTCATCTAGATTCTTTGCATCTTCTCCTCAGAGTATATGTGATAAGTGATCCAATCTTGCATTGAACTTCCTTGGTTTTACAACAACCTCAAAATCATATTCCCAGAATAAAAAAAACCATATGCATATTCTTCCACCCAACATTGGCTTGTTCACTAAGTATATTAGTGCATAATGGTTTGTATACATCTTAAAGTGAGAACCCAACAAGTTACATCTAAAATTCTGTAGCGCATATACCATTTCCAATCCTTCTTGTTCTATGGTAGTATAATTCAATTTTTTTTATTGACAACTTCCTTCTCGCAAAATAAATTTGGCGATCTATGTCTCCTTCCCTTGGTTGAGATAGCACTGCACCCAAAGTTGTGGACGATGCATCCACATGAACATGGAACTCCTTCTTCCAATCCAGGAAGATCAAAATCAGCGTTGTCACTAATTTATGCTTCAATGTATCCAAACCCTTCTGACAATCATCATTCCATTGGAACTTAGCTTCCTTCTTCAACAACTTAGCTTCCTTCTTCAAAAAATTCTCCATAGGTGTTATAATCTGCACATAAACCTTAATGAACTTCCTGTAATATCTCGTATGACCTAGGGTTGCTCTCAACTATCTGACTTATGTGGGTGGTTGTAAGTCTAAAATCACTGCAATCTTGGCCGAATCCACTATTAATCCTTGCTTGCATACCACATGGCCCAACAAAATCCCAAAAGGCATGTAGAAAATACATTTCTTCAAATTCAATGAAATTGACATTGTCTACATTTATCCAAAATTAGCCTGAGTACTTCTATGTGATCCTTTGGTAGAATAAACATATTCCAATCGTCCAAGTACACTTCAAGGAACTTATGAACAAATTCCTTAAAACATGCAACAAATACCCTTGAAAAAACTGCAGGTGCATTCTTAAGCCCAAAAGGCATCATTGTGTACTGATTATTTTCCCAATCAGTTGCAAAAGTAGTATTATACATGTCCTTCTGCACAATATTAATCCGGTGATAGCTTGAAAATTCATTTGTGAAGGAATATGCTTCCTTCCCCCCTACATGTAGGAATGCATCATTCAACTTCCTTAGGTCTACACAAATCCTGATTCCTCCTTTTTTCGTATCCTGTACCACCATTGGACTTATCCATTCTGATTCCACCACTGGGTCAATAATCCTTACTTCCAACATTCGGTCTATCTCTGCTTTCACCTTCTCTTTATACTTTTTTTTTACTTGTAGGGTTTCTATCGCACTAGCTTAGCATTGAGTTTCAAAGGGATGTTCATTTATCCTAACTCACCAACTATCCCCTTCATCTATGAAAATGTAGTTGGAAATAAATCATGGTACTAGCGCAAAAAATCTGCAATCTTCTCCATAGTTTTATCATTCTAATAGTCACCTATCTTTTGTTCCAATATTTACCTTTCATATATTTATTTGTTGTGCATACGCAACAGATTCGAGCTATGGTCCTACTACTACACGTTCCCCCCCTGTTTTAGTTACTTGTACATTCCTTGGATCTTCCTCGTCTTGTTCTTCTTTAGCAACATTGTAATATTCTAGTAATTGATGGACAATCATAGCAGATCTGTGCGCAGTACACACATGTACCACCTCCATCAAAACTTCTTTTGAAAATATATTGGTTCAAATGACCTGAAGGGATGCATATACTATTGGAGATTCATGTTCAAAAGTACATGTTACCGTAAATATTTTAATTAGATGGTCCCAATTTTCCATCTCTCTGCGCACTTCTAGTTCCAAGTACCAATTCTTAGGAATTTTATCCAAAGTGTGTATAAACTTGTGCATCCATTCCTTCTTCGTTGGAATACTGAGAGGGGGGGGGGGGAGTGAATTAGTATGAGAATAATTAGTACTTTTAATCATAATATAAAACCTCCAATAATGTTCACTAGTTTATTATTAGCATCATTAACACCATAATTCAATGCGTAAACATCACATAAACACAATACACTAGATTTTTTTGTGGAAACCCAATGCGAGAGAAAACCACGAAAATGATTCTCTTATTTATCAAAGAGTACATTCATTGGAAGAACCAACTTTCTATTTATCCAGCTACAACTAGAAGGAGGCTCCAACCCCCTATTTACCAGATTCAACTTGAAGGAAGCTCTGATTCCCTAATTTATCAGCTCCAATCGGAAAGAGGCTACAACCCTCTTTCCTTACCCCATTGTAATATCCCCAACGACGAGCCCCAGTTTTATTAATGAATTGTAACATGTTTTGTAGGATGGTGAGCTAAGCAACTATAAGCTGATAGGATTATGTGTTTATTAGGCCGGAGAGCCTAGGTGTTAAAGTCTAGGAGCCTGTTTTGTACATGTAAATACTCATATTATTAATATAAAAGCATCGTTGCGTGTAGACCGACCATGAAGAAAGAGTATGGGGGAATAAGCTCCACTAGGTTGGGTAAGGGAGAGGGGGCTTAGAGGATAGAAATAGGGACTAAGATTAAGAGCTTAAGTCCAAGAATAATTTATTATTATTCTGAATGTTGATAGAAGGATATGATTATATCCTAAGTTCCTTTGGGAAGACGGAGTGACTTCCAAATGGAAAGGAACATGCTTCATGAGAAACATGTGTAAGCTCAGGCACACATTGTTTTAAGGGGGAATTCTTGTTTTTTGGGGGGGCACAAACCATTCTGGCACCTTCCTGAGTATCTCATCTCATGATTGCAACTCTCTCATGATTCTACAAGATGACCATTCTTTCCATTCTCTGACCAATCGACCACCTTTATCCTAAAAAGTTAATTCATGCACTAAGGAAGCACATAGCCAACCATTCCGCCATTGTTGAACCTGTGGCCATCGTGAACCTCTATAACTTGTGTGCACTGGTATCCTATTGATC
The DNA here is from genome assembly GCA_000966675.3 of Picea glauca. Taxonomy (NCBI): domain Eukaryota; kingdom Viridiplantae; phylum Streptophyta; class Pinopsida; order Pinales; family Pinaceae; genus Picea; species Picea glauca. The sequence continues at coordinate 491,489 of JZKD02S1969559.1, read as the reverse complement.
GATACTCTACCTTACTCAAGTTATGTTGTTGCCTTTGCCCTACCCAATTATCTTAGGAGTTGGATAGAAGAAGCAGGTTCTCAGGCCTGTGGTTTGCAAAGGTGGGTTGTCAAGCCCGCAGATTGAAGAGGCAGGTTGTCAAGCCTGTGAGAAAATCTTTGTAAGTGAGAGAGTGTGTTGAGGAAGTGAATTCTCTTGGAGGAAGTCCAGTAACAGCTACAAATCTTTGAGAGTTCTTCTCCAACCTGTTGTTGAATCCCCAGAAGGGAGGTGGAGAAACTGATGAACTATGTGACAGTGAAGGTGTATACTCCTGGGGTGGGACAGGCATGTGGGGAATGAGAGTCTATGAGAAATGGGTGTAAGTGGCTCCTGAAAGAATCCTTCCTGTTGAATTGTGTGACATTCCTGTTATCCTTTCCAAGCCTAGGAGTCCCTTTCCTGATGGAGTTTATGCCCAACTTGAGGGTGACCCATTGCTGAGAGTGATGAGCAGTGTGGTCTAAGGCTGGGAGGTTCATGGAAGTTCTGCACACAGTTGGTAGTCTTCAAAATCCAAAGATAAGTATCAATTCTATGTTTAATGATGTCTTTTGTGTATGTCTGTGATTCTTTCAATATTATTACATGATTTCGTTGCATGTGTGATTCACGGTCAATTTTGCATTAGTTAGTATAGTAGTAATATATTTTATTGCCTTTTATTTCATTAGAAATGCATGTAATATATGTGTACTCCAGAATGAAAAATTAACCTGATATTAGAGCTTACTAGTTTGTTGGTGGCATTACATGGTAGACCTGGGTGGCTGGGGACATTAAAACTTGGTATCAGAGCTAAGTGAAGTGTCTGAGTAGTGTCATTTCCCAACCTGTTGGTGGCTAAGGACGTTACAAATTGGTATCATAGATATGTTTTGAAATTGATCCTAGATGGGCCATGTTAGTGGAAGTTTAATCAAGGTTTCAAAAACGAATTGTTGTCGAAATGGAAGAAATTCAAGTTCAGAGCCATGGTTTCCAACACGGAACCTGGATGGGTATGAATGAGTAAAATTGGAGTAAAAAGTACAGAGAACTTTGATGTACTGATTTCCAGTAGGGTATTGAAAGAACACTTGGACTATGTTTGGAAACATAGGAGGTGTAGCAAGATTAAGAATGAGCCAGAGAGAAAGAAAACCACAACGTTCATGGTGTTGGACCATAAGATTTGTTTAGGATAAGGAAAATCCTTCACAACCATCAGATTGAAGGAAGATGCAGGAGGGTTAACCTGCAAGTCCTTCAGAATTCGTGTCTTCAACAAAGTTTATGGGTTATAAGAGAAAGAGGGGTCAAGCCCAAAGTTCTGAAGTCTTGGAGGGGATTTCACCATAGATCCAGGGAGAAGCATTACCGTTAGATCAAACCAAGAGAAGAAGGTAAGGCGTGTGGTGAAAAGAGGATCTCAACCGTCAAATCTGCGCACAAGTGGTTGTGAGTCGTGGATCTCACAACCATTCAGAATTCAACATTCAAGAGAAACAGGATGTGCTAAGATGAATTCTTCCAAAGTCCCGAAGCCTGAAGTCTAAAGTGAAGTGGCATGAGGACGTCACCCATGATGACATGGAATTCCTTAGTTCCACCATGTGTCCATCAGAATGGAACTTTGATGACCTTATTAGCCAAAAGAAATTTTACATGTGGGGCCATGTGCCACCACCTTAATTGTTGACAGTCGTACTAGGTGGACCTGAAAGGTAAAGTAGATAAAAAATTTAGAGTTCGGGAGTTCAACATTCAGGAGAAACCGAGTATGCAAATGTGAAATATTTCAAATCTCGAGGTCCTGAAGTGACATGGCCTGCTGATGTCACTAAGGATGACATGGACACATAGGATGTGTGCCACATGTCAATGAGTTAAGAACCATTGTAAGATTTAAATGAAGTTAGAATGTGCCATTATCACCTTCCTGATTGGACCACGTGTCAGCTTCATGTGTTCTACCATGTAACACTCCTGGAGGTGACACAAGGTAGTTAAACTTGGAGAAGAAGTTAGTTGGATTGGTCCCACATTAACTTGGTCATGATATATCAAGATCGAGGTCTGAGAGGCATTGCAGAGATCAAGGATGCATGACAGATAATTCTACAAGGCGGTCCTACAATCCAAACCACGGTTTCCCAGAAGGGGTACGTGTCAGTGTGGGGACAATTGCAGAACGATCACAGGTTACTCCAAAACCGTCGACCCATGTCCCTGCAATTTGAAAAGTATAAAGTTTGATGTGACTTTTCAGTATCTTTTAGCTCAAGCATGAAAACCATGGGCCCCAGTGGACACATGGTGCTAGATCATGAAGTTCGAAGATTGGACACTTCAGAAGAAATGGTTCCTGATGGAATGGGAGGATGAAACCCTGAAGTTTAGTTACGTCGAACTAAATTGACATGATTACGTCATTGGGGGGAAGTGGAAGTATGCAAAAACTCATGGTTCAGGAGTTATGGGTTGTGAAAAGGGTGAATGATCCGAAGTCCTAGAGCCCCGAAGCTCTGAAGTCCTAGAAACCCGAAGCCTAGAGTTCCATAGCGAGTATCAGCCATTGGATGCTAGGAGATGTAGATTGTTGATCCACCCTACTTTGTGAGCTTGGCAATCTGACACTCCAAGAGAATTGTTGTGATGTGCTTTGAAATCTACTGAAGCCCGGAGCATAAGTTTCAGGGTTCCATATAAGCACTCAAATCATAAGTGTTGGGTCACAGTCGTGGTCACATGCGAACCAAGGGTCGGAGAAAAAGGGCTAGTGCCTGAAATTTTGTTGTAGAACAAAAATGGGTTTAGAAATGGAAGTTTGCGGGGTTCTTAACCGACCAAGACCTGCAGAAAATGGAATCTGATATTGTTTTTCTTTTAATCAGATTGGTTTATTCTGGAAAATTATTAAAGTCTGATAGCCTAAAAAAATTTCAGTTGACTGCACATTTTGCACAATTAACCATTGACAGAACCAAAAAGAATTGTTCCATGGTATAGAGAAATGGAGGGGTCACATAATGCTTTCAGTTTAGAGAATGAAGCTACATGAATGGATGTCCATTTGAGAGTTGAAGGATCGAACTCCAATGGGCATGGAGAAGAGATAGATAAGGAAGGAAACATGATGAAAATCATTGAAATATTGTGGAAAGATGTCCAGACTCACCGAGAATATAACAAAATTCTCATGAAATCCAGAGAACAATAGGGAGAATTCAACATAAAGTTTATATAGAGCCTAGAAAGAATAGAAAATAAATTGGATAAGGGGAGTAACTCCAATAAATCAGGAAGTTACATGTCCCTTGATGAGAAGATAAAATCAATGAGTGTTGGTAGACACTATCATCACTCCCAAGAGCACTGCAAGAGGAGGGAACACAATAGTTCAATCCCATCTTCTACCAGGAAGCATAGGAGATCGAGAGTGGATGAACTGAAGGGTGAAATGAACAAGATTAAACCTCCTACGTTTGATGAAAAGAACCAAAAGGAGGAATATTCTGAGACATGGCTTCTTTGCATGAGAAAATATTTCCAACTACATAATTACTCCTCTCATGCAGAAGGAAGAACTACAATGTATCAATTGAAAGGAAAGGAATCCATGTGGTGGGACGAGCTTGTGCAAGTAAAACATATCAAAGAGAAGAATGTTACCTGGAGGGAATTCAAGAATCACTTTGCAAAGAAATACTTAACTAAGAGATACTATGAAATAAAGATGGAAGAGTTATTTGAACTCAAATTGGGTAGCATGACTATAGACGAATATGAAAGAAAATTCCTAGAGTTGTTGAAGTATGTCCCTTTCATCAAAGATGAGACTGTCAAAATCCAAAGATATTTGAGTCGTCTGCCATCTTTCCTTAGTGACAAGATCCAATATGAAGATCCTAAAACTATCGAAGAAACCATAAGGAGAGCGAAATGCTTATATGATCAACATAAAGAAAAGCCTAATTTCCAAAAATCTTGGGAAGACAAAAAGAAGTTTAAGAGGGAACAAAAGCAGAAGGGGAACAAGCCACCCTTTTTTAGGAATAATCCTCAAAGACAACCAATGTTTAGAGATCTCGGGATGGCTGAAGTAGGTGGACAAAGGCCAAGACAACCACCTATGCAATGTTGGGTTTGTAAAGGGGATCACAAGTATAGAGATTTCCCTCACCGAAGTGACAAAGTGAGAGATATCCACAATGTTCAGCAAGCAGAAACAATGGAGGACATGGGCAGTAGAATACCAAGGATCTATGCATCCCTAGACAATAAGAAAGATGAGTTTCAATCACACATGATTGAAGTTGAAGGTATGATCAATAACCATGCCTTTACTAGTTTAATTGATTCAGGGGCTAGACATAGTTATATAGATCCCAAGGTAGTGGAAAGGTTTTAATTACCAAGAAGCAAGCATGTGAAATCTTGGCTAGTGCAGTTGGCTGCATGAGCCAAGATAAAAGTTTTTGAGTTGGTTAAATCATGTCCATTGGGCATGAATGGATTGAGTACCAAGGCATATTTGAACATCTTGCCTTCGGGATCATATGAATACTTGATTGGTATGGATTGGTTGGACCAACACCATGCCATACTAGATTGTCGTAACAAGGAATTTACTTGCTTGGATGAGGAAGGAAATCATAGAGTATTCCAAGGAATTCCCAGGGAAGTTACTGTCGGAGAAATTTCAGCAATGCAGTTGAAGAAGTGTTATAGGAAAGACTGTCAAGTATTTGCAGCTCATATGGAGGAAGCATCTAAGGATAAGATACGAATTCTGGAGGACCACACAGTCCTGGAAGATTTTGAAGATGTGTTCAAGGAGGTACCAGGACTACCTCCAAAGAGAGATATTGATTTCTCTATAAATTTGATGCCTGGAGCAGCCCCAGTGTCAAAGAATCCCTACATAATGAGTACACCAGTGCTGAAGGAATTGCAAATGCAACTTGAAGAGATTATGAATAAGGGGTATATATGCCCAAGTGTATCACCTTGGGGTGCCCCAGTTGATCCAGAATCAGATCCAGAAGCCTAATAGGGCTAAAAAAGGCTCAAAATGAAAGTGCTCAGAATCAGACGAAACCAACGCCAATGCGTCCATCTCGTCTTCCTGATTCCGGCCATATATTTACTTCATAAAATGGGCTCCATATGTGAAAGATACCGCATTCTATCCGAAATCCCAAACATGTAAAAAGTCAAAGGTCAACTGGTCAAAAAGTCAATGCTGATGTCAGCATGACATCAACATGCTGACTGTGCAGAAGATGACATGGCAGATTCTGGAGAGGACATGTGGTAGAGACACAATGGGTCATGCAGCTGATGGTGTACCAACTGTCGTTTGACACATGGCATGCAGTAGGCAAATGGGGTGGTGCCACGTGGCCCAGGCGTGGGCTGCCACGTGGCACCCAGTCATTAGTTACTATGTTTAGAAAAATGTTATGAAGCTCATGGGGTTCGACCCTGCGACCTGATTGTAAGGGAAAAGTCTTTGGTAAAGTCACAACCACCAATGCGCCATGTCTGAAGCATGTGTATGTAAGCCAAACTTTAATTATATAAAGTGAATGTTGTGATATGGCGCAAAAAGGAGGGGGCTAGGTCTAAGCCCCAACCCGTGGTCGTGTAACCCCCATACACCCGAGGGAATGGGAACCACATGCAGAAGTTCGGATAAGGGCCAACCCCTAGCCCCCGTACCACCATGTAACCACCTCCACTAAAGGCGCATACGACCAGGGCTATAGCCAGCAGTTGGGGTGTGTATTTAGCCCACGGTTTGAATGCCATTAATACATGACCACAGAGTTCGGTAAGAGGGCCAGTGCATATCTCGAGGGGCTTGCACTCATCCACATGGCCCCATATGACCCTGCCAAGGGGGCGCATGCACAAAATAAGGAGCTTATTCCCTATTATTAAAACAAAGTGGGTTTTTTGTTAATAGTTTGGATTTTTAAATGATTTTAGCCTATTATTAATGGATTTTGGTCATTTTTGGGAGGAAGTTGGGGATGGATAACCAACTTCAGATCTATAAAAACTAGGCCTGTTTGAAGCCATGGAGAATAGTCAGAGTAGAGTTATGCTGAAGGGAAGCCAAGCCAAAGCCATTTTTATGCAGGGAAGCTGTTGAGGAGCAAACGCTTGTGGGCCATTTCTGGGAGATCTGGACATCCGTTTTGCATGTCGTTTTCTTTGTTGGGTTCTAGAGATCTGGAAGAACATGACCAGATCAGTCTTGTAGCCAATTGGCACTACTACGATGTACTTTTGAGATTTTGAACAGAAATAAAGAAGCCTACCCCACAGAGACAAAGGGTCGGAGACGTAGGCAACGTTGTGCCGAACTCCGCTATCAATTCTCGTGTTATGGTTTTCTGTTTATTAATTCATTTCAGATCTGCATATGTGTATATGGCTGTCATAATTCCTCTCTTTTCCTCATTCTTTCATTAAGCTTCTCAAAAGGGTTAATTAACACATGCAATTTAAAACTCAACCATAGTCATTAAAAGATCCTACAGATCAAGTGGTATCAGAGCTACTTGACGTTTGGATTTGAGTTTTGCATGTTAACCAGGGAAAAGATATAGCGTGGTGAAGGCGATCTTGTTGCAGAGAATCCATTAATTGGATTGAGAAAGAGAGCTTCTCACAGTGAGAAGATGGCATCGGAAGAAGGGATTTCTCAGGATGAGAAAGAGTTCCGGAAAACTTTCCTTGCTATGTCGGAGATGGTGAAAGTTTTGTACAAGGATTACTTGGAACGAAAGAGACCAGTTTTGGGTGAATCTTCAAAGGGAAAAAGTGAAGAGGAAGAGGGTCATCCTCAGATTCCTCCTTCACCTCCATCATCACCTCCTTCTTCTTCAAGTTCAAGTTCTAAATCTAATGGAAAGAAAAATGTTCATAAGCATAAGAATGAAATGCCATTGTTAAAACTTGAT
>JZKD02S1969559.1:466794-483205 GCA_000966675.3 Picea glauca | reverse complement strand
TCATGATTGTGTTACAGTTGATCTTGATGAGACAGGTGCACAGGACAGAGTTCAGAGACAGAGGACAAGCCAGGTGGCCTATCCCGAGATTGTTGACTGGTCAGTAACCTTTTGGGGACCAAAAGGTCTTTTAGTGGGGAGGTGTGATCCAAAATCGGATCTAGAAGCCTGACAGGGCTAAAAAAGGCTCAAAAATGAAAGTGCTCAGAATCCGATGAAACCAATTTCATTGTGTCCGTCTCGTCTTCCTAATTTTGGCCATATATTTACTTCGTCAAACAGGCTCCGTATGCGAAAGATATCGCATTTTGTCCGAAAGCCCAAACAGGTAAAAAGTCAAAGGTCAACTGGTCAAAAAGTCAATGTTGATGTCAGCATGACATCAGCATGCTGACTGTGCAGGAGATGATGTGACAGCTTCTGGAGAGGACATGTGGCAGAGACACAATGGGTCGTGCAGCTGATGGTGGACCAACTATCGTTTGACACATGACATGCATTAGGCAAATGGGGTGGTGCCACGTGGCCTAGGTGTGCACTGCCATGTGGCACCCTGTCATTGGTTACTATGTTTAGAAAAAAGTTATGAAGCTCATGGGGTTCGACCCCGCGACCTGATTGTAAGGGAAAAGTATTTGGTAAAGTCCCAACCACCAATGCGCCATGTGTGAATCTTGTGTATGTAAGCCAAACTTTAATTATATAAAGTGAATGTTGTAATATGGCACAAAAAGGAGGGGGTTGGGGCGAAGCCCCAACCCGTGGTCGCATAACCCCCATACACCTGAGGGCGCAGACACCACATGCAGAAGTTTGGATAAGGGCCAGCCCCTGGCCCCCGCGCCACCATGTAACCACCTCCACTAAAGGTGCATATGACCAGGGCTATAGCCAACAGTTGGGGTGTGTATTTAGCCCACGGTTTAAATGCCATTAACACATGACCATAGAGTTCGGGAAGAGGGCCAGCGCATAGCCCGAGGGGATAGCGCTCAGCCACATGGCCCCATATGACCCTGTCAAGGGGGCGCGCGCACAGAATAAGGAGCTTATTCCCTATTATTAAAACAAAGTGGGTTTTTTGTTAATAGTTTTGGATTTTTAAATGATTTTACCCTGTTATTAATGGATTTTGGTCATTTTTGGGAGGAAGTTGGGGATGGATAACCAACTTCAGATCTATAAAAACCAGGCTTGTTTGAGGCCATGGAGGATAGTCAGAGAAGAGTTATGCTGAAGGGAAGCCAAGCCAAAGCCATTTTTATGCAGGGAAGCTGTTGAGGAGCAGACGCTTGCGGGCCATTTCTGGGAGCTCCGAACATCCGTTTTGCATGCCATTTTCTTTGCTGGGTTCTAGAGATATGGAAGAACATGACTAGATCAGTCTTGTAGCCAATTGGCATTACTGCGATGTAATTTTGAGCTTTTGAACAGAAATAAAAAATCCTCCCCCACAGAGACAAAGGCCCGGAGACGTAGGCAACGTTGTGCCGAACTCCGTTATCAATTCTCGTGTTATGGTTTGTTGTTTATTACTTCATTTCAGATCTGTATATGTGTATATGGCTTTCATAATTCCTCTCTTTTCCTCATTCTTTCATTAATTTTCTCAAAATGGTTAATTAACACATGCAATTTAAAACTCAACCATAGTCATTAAAATATCCTACGGATCACCAGTCTTGTTTCTGAAGAAGAAATATGGGACATTGAGATTGTGCATTGACTTCAGGTAGTTGAACAAAGTGACTGTAAATAATATTTAGACAAGTTTGCCATTGTATTTTTGGATGACATTCTTGTATATTCCAAGTTGGAAGAAGAGCATGAGCATCATTTGCGGATGGTGTTGCAAGTGCTAAGGGAGCATCATTTGTATGAAAAATTGAGCAAGTGCTTATTTTATCAAAACATAATTCACTATTTGGGGCATATCATATCTGAGGATGGGATAATAGTGGACCCTGAAAATATAGAAGCAATTAGGGAATGGTTAGCGCCAAAGAATGTGACAGAAGTCAGATCCTTCATGGGTCTACCTAGCTATTACATAAGGTTCATTGTAGGGTTTTCAAGAATAGATCATCCCATCACTTCCTTTCAAAGGAAGGGGAAGAAATTTCAATGGGCAGAAGAATGTGAAACAAGCTTCCAAAAATTGAAGAAATTATTAACCAGTGCCCCAATTCTGAGGATTGCATATCCAAATGAAGACTTCATTGTATGCACTAATGCATGTAAAGAAGGACATGGTGGATTCCTTAGTCAAAAGGGATTTATTGTATGTTATGAATCAAGGAAGTTGAAGGAGCATGAAAGACTCTATTCCACTCATGATTTGGAGTTGGAAGCCATAGTGCACGCCTTGAAGAAGTGGAGGCACTACCTCATGGGAAAGAGTTTTGAGTTGAGGACAAACCATAATGGTATAAAGTATTTGTTTGATCAGCCTAACTTGAATGTTAGGAAGTGTATATTGTTGGAATTCCTGTGTGAGTATGACTTTGATATCAAACACATCAAAGGAAAGGATAAAAAAGTGGCTGACACACTCAGCAGGAGAGTGCATGAACTACATGCTACAACCATTAGCATGTATTAGACAGATCTTAAAGGTATAATTTCTGAAGCTGCAAATTCATATTTGCAGTACATGGAATTAGTAACAAAATTGCAACAAGGTAAAATGCAACAGAAGGTTGACGATTATGAATTGGGAATTGATGGAATCCTTCGGTACATAAATAGATTCTATGTACCCAATTATCTGTAATTGAGGAGATTGATTTTAAAAGAGATGCATAATGTGCCTTATGCAGGACACCCAGGATATCAGAAAACAATTTCAGTAGTCAAGAGCCAATATTATTGGCCAGGCATGAAGCAGGAGATTATTGAATACATAGCTAAATGCTTAGAATGGAAAAGGGTAAGGGTTGAGCATAGACACCCAGCTAGTTTGCTACAACCATTACCCATTCCTGAGTGGAATTGGGAAGTGGTGACAATGGATTTCATCACAGGATTACCCAAAACAAGCAAGCAACATGATTCCATCATGGTGGTGGTGGATAAGCTTACTAAATCTACCCATTTTATTCCATTGCAAACTACTCACAAGGAATCTAATGTTGTCAATATCTATATGAGGGAAGTATCATGATTGCATGGCATACCCAAGCCTATTATGTCTAATAAAGACCCGAAATTTACCTCAAAGTTTTGGAGAGGGTTATTCAAGGGGTTCATAACTAACTTGAACTTCAGCACAACCTATCATCCTGAGTCTGATGGGAAAATAGAAAGGGTGAACCAAGTGATAGAAGACATGCTAAGGATGTATGTGATGGACAAACCATATAAATGGGAGGATTATCTAATCTTGGTAGAATTTTCTTACAACAATGGGTATCAAGCATCACTGAAGATGAGCCCATTTGAAGCACTTTATGGCATAAAGTGAAATACCCCAGTAAGTTAGGACAACCCAGTTGATAAAGAAATGGAAGAGAAAATGATGGAGATTAAGCAGAATTTGAAGGTTGCCCAAGACATGCAAAAACTTTATGTTGATAAGAACATAACCCATGGGGAGTTTAAAGTGGATGATCATTTTTTCTTGAAAGTGAAAGCCAACAAAAGTTCCCTAAATCTGGGAAATTGTTCCAAGTTGGCAGCTAGATATTGTGGACCATTTGAAATCCTAGAAAGGATTGGACCAGTTGCTTATATGCTTGCATTTCCTGGATCCATGACTATTCATAATGTATTTCATGTTTCATTTCTCAAGAAGTATATACCTGATCCTAATCATGTGATTGATTGAAACATGATTTAGGTCAACAAGAAGGCACCTTGCAAGTGCATCTGGTGCGCATATTGGACCAGAAGAGAAAGAAACTATGGAATCAAACCATAGGGATTGTAAAGGTCCAATGGACCTAGTACGGTCCTGAGAACACGACATGGGAGCATGAGGATGCTATGCGGGCAGAATACCCGCATTGTTTTGAAGATTTTGAAAATCTTGTTGATGTTGTGTAAATAAGTTGCACTGAGGACAGTGCAAAAATAATGGGAGGGGATTGTAATATCCCCAAGGACGAGCCCCAGTTGTATTTTTGAATTGTAACATGTTTTGTAGGCTGTTGAGCCAAGAAATTATAAGTTGATATTATTATGTGTTTATTAGGCCGAAGAGCCTAAGTATTAAAGGCTAGGAGCATGTTTTGTACATGTAAATACTCATATTATTAATATAAAAAACATCGTTGCATGTAGACCAAACATGAAGAAAGAGTATGGGGGACTAAGCTCCACTAGGTTGGGTAAGGGAGAGGGGGCTTAGAGGCTGGAAATAGGGACTAAGATTAAGAGCTTAAGTCCAAGAATAATTTATTATTATTCTAAATGTTGATAAAAGGATATGATTATACCCTAAGTTCCTTTGGGAAGATGGAATGACTTCCAAATGGAAAGGAATGTGCTTCATGAGTGACATGTGTCATCTCAGTAACATGTTGTTTTAAGGGGGAATTCTTATTTCTTGGGGGGGGATGAACCATTATGGCACCTTCCCGAGTAGCTCGCTCTCACAATTGCAGTTATCTCACGATTCTGCAAGCTGACCATTCTTGCCATTATCTGACCAGTTGGCCACCTTTATCCTGACAAGTTCACTCACGCACTTAAGAAGCATGAATCCATCCATTACACCATTGTTGAACCAATGGACATCATGAACCTATGTAACTTGTGCGCACTAGTATCCTACTGAGTCGTACTTTGACTTACCTGAATTCTGTTGTTTCCTTCGCCTTACCCGATTGTCTTAGGAGATGGATAGAAGAAATAGGTTGTCAGGCATGTGGTTTGCAAAGGTGTGTTTTCAGGCCTGTAGATTGAAGAGGTAGGTTGTTAGGATTGTGAGCAACTCTCTCCAGTTAAGAGAGTGTGTTGAGAAAGTGAATTCTCTTGGATGAAGTCCAGTAATAACTACATAGCTTTGAGAGTTCCTGCCTGGCCTATTTTTGAAGCCCTGGAAGGGAGGTGGAGTAGCTGATTAATTGTGTGACAGTGAAGGTGTATACTCCTAGGGTCAGATAAGCATGTGGGGAATGAGATTCTGTGAAAATTGGGCGTAAGTGGCTCCTGAGAGAATCCTTCCTATTGAACTGTGTTAAATTCCTGTTAGCCTTGACAAGCCTAGGAATCCCTTACCCGATGGAGTTTAGTCCCATATCGAGGGTGACCCATTGCTGAGAGTGATGAGTAGTGTGTTCTAAGGCTGGGATGTTCGTGGAAGGTCTACACGTAGTTGGTAGTCTTCACAATCCAAAAATAAGTATCAATTCTTTGTTTAATGATGTCTGTTGTGCATGTCTGTGATTCTTGCAATGTTATTATATGCTTTCATTGCATGTGTGATTCACGGTCAATTTTGCATTAGTTAATATAGTAGTAATATATTTTATTTCCTTAGAAATGCATGTAATATATGTGTACTCTAGAATGAATAATTAACCTGCTATTAGAGCTTAACAGTCTGTTTGTGGCATTACATGTCCGACCTGGGTGGTCGGGGACATTACAAATTAGTATCAGAGATAAGTGAAGTGTCCGAGTAGTGTATTTTCCCAACCTGTTGGTGGATGGGGACGTTACACCCATTCAACCGCCTTGAAATATAAATGTAGACCAATCTGTCACTAACTTTGTCGCTGTAATTAATAACCTATTGTTGTTGTTTCTGATACTTTTGTTGTTGCTAATGATTTTGATATCTCATCAAGATTGCAACCACACATACCTCATACCAATATCCACAAGAGAGTTCTCCAAATCAAATGATTATGAATCACTATGACATATATGTTCTTGATTTCTTCAGAATACACACCCTAACATACACATGAATACATACCTTCAACCTGTAGTTGACTCGAGTTTTAGATCTATGATATTCAACAATTTTTCTTCACAGTTCCACGACCCATACACTAGATGGTCATGGATTTCTGTGTTTTTCCTAACTTCAACTCGCAGATGTTTGTGCTTTTCCTCCCGAAACTCGTGTATTTACGCAAGGAACCTGGATCTATAAATTTTTCTCTGTATGCTCAACTCCTGCAAACTTCTCCCTTTAATGGACTTCACTGACTCAAATTTATTAGCTTCATATCTTCTAATTAGTATTCATAGAAGTGATTTTCCAATTGACTCTTCTATGTGGTTTAATGAGGATCTCATGATGACATGCAACTCACATGCAACTTTTTAACTTTTGTTTATAGTTACTTAAACATGCAATTGACATGCAACTTGTTAAATTCTATTTACAACTACTTTACCTTGACATGAAACTTGTTAACTTCTGTTCAAGGGTTGACATCAATGAAAAACAATATTTCAACAACCAATATTTCAACAATTCAATGACAACCAATCTTTCAACAATACACAAAGGTATCACCACCATCTACCCTTCTTCTGAAAAGATCTTTGTTTGAATGACCTGTAGGGCTACATATGATGTTGGAGATTCATGTTCAAAAGTAAATGCTACCTTAAATATTTGAATTATTTGGTCCCAATTTGTCATCTCTCTGTGCAATTCTAGTTCCAAGTACTAATTATTAGGAATTGTATCCAAAGTGTGTATAAACCTATGCATCCTTTCCTTCTTTGGGATCAAACTCCATATGTCTCTGGACTACTCAACATGATCTTCTAGGTCACTTGTTCCTGTATATTTTTGTGCAACATACTCCACCTCGGTACCAAATCTCACTTGCATTAGTCTTCTACACTGCGACCAATATTCCATTCCCTCTTTTTGTGCAACCCACCATCTAGTTGGAGTGGACTTAAAGACAAAATATAACGCCAACAACCTTTTCAATCCACATACCTGCAATTCAAACACCTTTACAAATGAAATTATATCAGTCAATCCATCATACTTGGGTGGATCACATAACTCTGTTCCAATCCATCGCAATGATCGATTTATGCATGCACATCATCTAGTTGACACTTCATGAATCCTCTAATGCCTATGCTCTAGGCCTTCCTCTGAATACGACACACACAAGATAATACTTATCCAACTTAGCGCACCATCTACAATGGGGTTAACATAATCATCCATATGCGCTATCATATTAAAGTTGTCAATTTCATCCCCTCTGTCTAGCTCTATATATCTCTTTCCTTCTATAGGATCCAATGGTGCAGTAACCTTCAAATTCCTTATCTCAAATATCATTTCCTTCCTTTTCAGATTAATGATCGACTGATTGTCAAAGGCCCATTCTAAACCCATTATTTTTGGATATGGATGGATATCATCCACGATCTTGATGACTTTGAAAACTTATATGTTGCACACCCCATCTATATCCATAGGTACTCATGCCAATCAGCCAATTGGGACTATCTTGTGTTGGTTTTCCAACCTTAGTTGAATGGGCGACCATACTAACTTGGGTTTCCCCATCATTTCCCATGTCTACTTTGGTAACACATTCACGTCAAAATCCAAGTCCAAAATAACGTTATCCACATCATATTCCCCAATCTTTTCACTTAATATGAATTCTTTGTTGGTCCTCTTTTTGCACAATACCTGATTCACTACCCTCTGTGAGACATAAATTTCCCTTTATTCCGTGCAATGATCAATCATTTCACATAATGTATTCAGTGCAGTTTCATCTTTCATCAAATCTAAAAAAAAACTCAGAAAATCTCTTAGAGTACTTACCTTCCCAAGTGGCTTGTCTAGTATAGTATGATCACAGATAGGAGGCACAATTGATGTTGATGCTACCCAATCCAGTCCTAGTATCTCTTTTCATGCTCTTTGATACATCTCCTTTTTTTTTCGAGGGTCAAATGTTGGCATAGGCCTTGTTGATTTCCTTAGCAACTGCTAAACCTACTTTCCTCCATTCATCACATCGACCCCTTTCCTAGCTCCTTTGCATGTAACAATTATTATTCTAGGTCATTCATTGTGTTCCTCGACTGATGTTGTCTGTATGGTTTTTTTTTTTTTTTTGGTTCTGATTCCCTTTTTCCTGCCACTTTGCAAGTAGTTGAGGACAATATTTTGTCACATGGTCCAATGCTATACAATATTTGTAGGTTGTATAATGATTTAGGCAGTCACATGCTAAGTATCCTGGTTGATTGCAATTGTAACATATTATTGGTTCTCTACCTCCTCTACCAAAATTTCCTCTACCTCGACCTCTGCCAAAATTTCCTTTGTTTCTTGGATCAAAGCCTCTCTGATTATTATACTGTGGACTATTTTCTTCTATCAAAACATCTCCTCCTGAATCCTATATATATATGAAGTGCACTCTCTCATCAAATCGAATTCACGACAATCGTTCTCATCAAATTGAAACTCAGTAAGATGATGTCCCCACTTCTTAAATATTTCAAAGTATCCCCCCAGTAGTGGATTCAGTGCTCCAGTCACCATATACTGCACAAATTATCGACACTCATCCTTGTGGTGGCCTCCAATCCTACATTTGGTACACCAAACCTATTCCTTCTTCTCCTTCCCTTTTGTAAGTTCTACCAATTGAATTTTCAAGGAAGCTAATTGTGTATGGACTTGCGCCATACCACCACCATCTCCTATGGGAGATGCTTCCAATTTCATTACAATTTCCAAAGCTTCAGGCTGCAACACAACCTTCTGTTGAATCAGCGACCTGCGAATGTGTGGTAGAAGTCCTGCAATAAACCATTCTTGATGTTGTTGATCTGGGATCTGGAATGTCAGTCTACCCATCAAGTACTAAAATATTTGATCATAGTCCCAAACTGACTCATTCAACACCTGTTTTATTTCCTTCAACTCTGTAATGTACTGCAATTCAGACTTTGGCTTCTTGAACTCTTTCAATGATGCTTGTTTAATATCTGCTAATGTCCTTGATTTTCTTGTAGGTGTGGTTCTCTGTAGTTTTGTCTTCTAGACTAATGCACGAACCCTAAATGTTGTTTCCAATGGCACAATATTTATAACATCATCTTGGACATTTTTTTTAACCCAAATTATTTCACATACAAATAGATGTTGTTTCAGGTCCTCCAAACCAACGCCCTAGAACTCAGGCAGTATCAATGTGTGTTATACACCTTCCATGTTGTTTTGGGTAGTATCTCCCCTTGGCGATGCTAGTTGAATTTGAATCAGTGCACTACATCCATTTCTCTGGCTACTGCTACTCTGTCATCCCTTGCTAACTAAAATTTCTTTTGACAAATCCTCAATTGTTATTTCCGATCTAGGTGATGCACACTGGGTCATGGAGTCAACACAGGATCTAGTTTGAACAAGACTTAATGGTTATTATATTATCGGATTGGACTAAGAGTCCTCTTCCTCTCCTTTTATGTTCGATACTTCTATGATATGGACTATTGCACATGGTTCTCTCCCCTTAGGATTACTGCATGGATATTATTTCTCAACCCTAGTATTCAACCTCTTGTACCTTATTCCACTACGCAAAACTCCAAAATCATCTTCCTCCTATGATATACTTTCTTCGTTTCTCTTCATGCTTAGTCCCTCCCTTCCTTCTTCATCTCTTCCTTCACTCTTTCCTAGATTCAAAATATCCTCTAGTCATCCCCTAGTTCCCCTATGTGCATGCATCAAATCAGAAATCAGACTCCATCATCATGACACACTTGTTTCACAACAACATTTTTATCCAGGTACCCAAGGATTTCATAAACTTTCTACACAGACCCTTAAAGAAATCCCCCTCTTCAAAATTGTATGACTCTGTACAATCCACTGTAAATTCTGTAATATAACCTCCCAATATATTGTCCAACTAGAAATCAACTGCACAAGAATTATTATTACTTACAAAATTAAAATTTCTTAACAACTCAAGATTCCAGTTCCTCGACGTTTCAGTTCGGTACCTTCCAGTATTCTCCACTAATATTTCTAACCACTCAGTTAAGATAATAAAAAATTCTCCAAAGAAAATCTCATGCAACTTTGTGTACACATACCTTTTCATCCATTGCTTGTCGCTCATCCAAGGGTTTCTATTCTCTTTTTGAGAAAATTTGCATTCCTTCCCTTCTATCCATTATGAGATATATTTCTTAGTTTGCCTCCAAAACATTCCCTCAATCATAGATTTCGGGTCCCAGCAACGAAACCATTTATTGACGCATGATTGTAATACCCTAGGTTCAAGTTATCTAACCAACAAACCCTGTAGACACCAGCCCTTTTGGCGTCAAATGCATGCAAGTGAAGTCTCACATGAGGCATCTATGAGGGATACATGAACCAAGTTTCTGTAGTAATGAGGGGATGGGAGGCTATCTCCATTTACTTAGCTCCTTTGTGCAGGTTATCCTGTGTCTATTACTTGGTTAGTTAGTAATTGATTTTATGCATTACCATCATGATGCAGAGTGAAACATAAAACATTCACCATCACATCCATAACTACTACTCAATACTTATATAATAAACAAATCTAGTCTAACATGCATGGACCTACTATTCATAAACAATCACATGAATCACACACATAGAGACACAACGTTTAACGTGGTTCACCCAAAATTTGGGCTATGTCCACAATGACTGGCTTCTTTATTTTTCTTTATGCAATCTTTCCAGGCTTGAACACTACACTTACAATAGCTATATTAGGATATCCTTTCCCATCTTTCCTAACCTCTTTGCAGTGCAATAATTTCTCTGCAAAACTTTCCCTAAACCTTCAAACATAGACTCTCTCTCACTCTCAGTTTGTTCTCAACATCAAGAACTTTTCGCCTTCTGCAACCTATTCTACTTGACCCATTACATATTTATACATAGAATTTAGGGCTCAAACCCCTATTCATATATCTCCCAAAACCCTATTACAACTCATTTTGACACATTACAACTCATGTTGACTCGTTCAAACATGCTTTTCCTTCTCTTGCGTCTGCATGCTACTTTTGCATTCTTGACTATTTTTCTTCCTTCATTTGCGCATCTCTCTGCTTTTACATGATGAAATATTTTCCTTCCTTTTCACCCGCTTTATCTTTCTGCTTTATTCTCCTTCTATTTTCCGCTAAGTATGCTTTTACTGTGCACTTGAATCCTGAATGTGCCTTTACTGCACACTCCGCTCCTGCCTTTTCTTATTTCTTCTGCTGCTGTGCATTTCCTCTATACTTAGGATTTTCCTCAAAACTATATCCAAAATTCCTGTATCCACTGATGAAACAATATTTAAAAAAGAGTCAGACATGCCCTATGTGTGGATTTCCAATTGCACAAAGGATGCTATAAAGTCAATAACTATGATTGTTTGGTAAATTTTTTTCAGATGTCCCAAATACTGAGTGTCACGTTCAAAATAAGAACAAAGGATCTTCACAAATTGGCTCCAAGCAGTATAAGTCTCCATATCCTTTCTTATACTATTTCCTCCATTTCCAATGTTCTGAATCCAAATATAAGACACCCATGTTGAGTTTCAATAGGTCATTGGTAATTCTATGGAGGGAAAAATAATGTTCCATTTGGGTAACCCAATCTATTGGATCAAAACCATTAAACTTGTTCATGTCAACTTTTGGAAAGCAGTGACAATAATTTTGATCTTGAAAGTGTAGGAAAAGACTGGCTATCTGAAAGAGAGTGTTAGGGTGTGTTTCTTTGTGTTTGAAATATTCCCCCGAGGGTGTATCCATGTGGTGTTCTATCACTTTGTCATTTTTGGATGCCACTAGAAATCTTAGTCATTCTTTAAGAGCAACAACTTTTTGGGCTATCTATTCGGTCATATGTTGCACCATATGTTGGGTAATTTGGTGGGTAATATTGGAGGTAATTTCACCACCATGTTGATCAATATTTTCTTCAAGATGAGCAATAGATGCTATAATCCATTGATACCTAGTTTGTAGGTCCTCATTGTTGTCCATGTTGCAAGTTTGGGCCATGGGACCAATTAAGAACCCACCAAAGTGCCATCCCCAACTTATGTCAATATGAGAAAGGGAATGAGGAGAGGATTTTGAGAGATATCACCAACAACTGTATTGTGGATCCACAAAAAAGGGTTACTAAAGAGATATCCTGATGCGATTAGCACACACAAGGAATATTTTGAGACAGGTCTCTCACAATGGCGATGAGAAAAATCACAAATTCCTTCTCTAATCAAAGTTGTATAAATTTCATTAATGGATCACAAAGGCTAGTATTTTTAGTCCCTTAAGGACAAGGTAATTTCAAGTGCTATATCTCTTTGATCCATAAAGGGTTTCCAACAATAGTACTCAAATTAATATTTCATGGAAACAACTGAGGATATATCTTACCCTTATCCATGCTACTCAATGTGATCTCCCCGAGTGTTGCTCTCAGTGTACTATAACAACATGATGGCTATTGGTTTATGTAAGGCTGGTTTTAGGTTCACCTAGAGGGGCTTCTAATATACATGAGGGTATGTGGAAGGTAATTATTTATAGAAGTATTGTTTGATGCATTACTATTCGAAGGGGTACCAAAAAGGGTTACAAGGATGTTCAACTAGGTGACATGACTTGTATTTTCTACATGGATTCTTCCCCAACCACATATTTACTACCTGAACAACATGTATTTGTGTTATTTAAAGATGTCAAAACACATCTATAGCCTTATTTATTTTTTGATGAAATATTAATGTGTGCTAAATCAATAAATATATTTGATACCACTTGTAGTGTTCCTTAACCCATAGAATTGAAGCACAAAATAGGTATAAAAATATTATAAATGTAGAAAACCAGATACAAGAGATAAATAACAAGAAATATGAAAAATATATCCTTGTGTTAGTGATTATTGGAAGAAACAAAGAAATTCTCACTTGCCTCTAATAGTGGGGTGGCATTTCACTGAGCAGAGCCCCCAATACAACAATACTTGACAAAACATTTTGATAGCCTCCTATCTATTTAAATAGATTCTCAATAAAAAAACCCTGACTAATTGTGGTCCCTTCATTGAGGAGTATTTTTGGTGCACAATGGGAAGACCTAAGGTTCAACATTAATTCACTAACAAAACCCTCAAATATTATCCCTTTTGGCATCACCCACAAGCAAATGAAGTCTCACCCGAGGTATCTATGGGGATCGCAGGAACCAATTTTCCAAAATCATGAAGGGATGGGAGGATTTCATCATAACCATTACACTTATCATTTTTTCATTATACGTTATATCATGTGTGCAGAATCATCGTAGCATATAACATATTAATATTAAACATACATTATATGCGTGCAATAAACAAAAAAATAAACACATAATAACACATCATAAAACATATACACTAGGAGTTAACATGGTTCACCTAAGCTGGGCTATGTCCACAACGAACAACTTATTATATTATTCATAATAATCTCTTACAAAATATGCACACTACACTCATACAATATTCCCTTGTCGTTCTCTTTTCCTTCTATCTATCTCTATTGACTCTTACATTCAAACATACAATGCATACTTAGCTCTCCTTACTCCCTCACAGACTATTATCATTCACTATTCAACTCCTATATTACCCTATCCAAAAAAAAACCTTACATATTTATATTATTACATTAGGTCCTAGCTGTTTTAGATGGACCAAAATTCCTAATGCTTCAACTCCCTTTCTTTCTTTTGTGCGCGCTACACAGTTCCCAAAATTGGTCCCAAAACATTTCGTCCCAACAAGTACCAACTACCTAGTGGGCCTTATTCAATAAAAGTGGATCCTTTTACATTAAATGACTACCCACTCCTATCTAATGGGACTTATTAAAAAATATGGTTTTATACATTAATGAACTAAATCCTAAGTAACCTAAGTAGGGAGGTTAGGGTAAGACCCTAAGATAAATTTCACCTTAATCCACATATTTGTTTGATATTGTGACAATTTGTGTCTTCATAAAATGGGATAAAACCTTGATGGTCAAAGTTCCATGTTCAAACTTCCCATTAATAAGGTGGAACTATAACCTTTGATAAAATTCCTACTAGATTTGGGGAAGAATTGTAAGCAGAAAAAGGTTGAGCTTGTCCACTTATCCACTTACTCCGTTATAATTAAATTAGTCATACTCCTGAAATAATAACATACGTCTACATATCTTCTCCCCTAAAACTATATTATTTTGTTATGGACCTAACCCCTCACATAGGTAGAACAATGTATTCTGATGTAATAAAGGTCAATATTAATAAGGCCTTGCAATAAAGTAGAATAAGTCGAATGTAAGAAGACCTAATAGAATCTTCCACTTCTAGAAGGATCTTCCTCTAGATGGTTCTATTGATAGACATATTTAGTATAAATAGGAGTCGAGGGTATGAGAACCCTAGCTTGGATATTATTGTAATAGAGCTTTGATCGACTAGAGGTTGCCCCCTCGAAGAGGCCCGTGAACATTTCTCTCAGAATCAAAGTGCTCTTTCTAGTGTTATTTTGATATCATTTTAGTGTTATTGTGGTGTTGTTATGGTTATATTGTTGTTTATCTTCCATTTCTAGCATTTTATTTATGTTCTGCATACTTTTTATATATGGAATATTACAAAAGTTGAATTCCCAGCATGCCCTTTTATAGCACATGTGCTGGAAATTTGTGCATTATTTTGTACCCATTTTCCAGCAAAATACCATAGGTATAGTGATGTTATTTCCCACATGAAGAAATAGAGATGAAATAATATGGTCATAAATTTGTAGATAAAGGTGTCTTTCTAGGTGTGGGGAAGGCATCCGTAGAAATCGTTGTTCATAGCCATATCGAATATTTTCTGGCATATACATACTTTGTAGCTCATGAATATCCAACCTTCAAAGAACTCTTGACATCAACCTCTTGTCATCTCAAACACTAAGGAAAGGAGATGAATTCCATTATTTGAGACCTATTCCATTGCATTTATCTCTTTTCCCTTATCAGATTCATACATATCATTTTTCATCAAAATTTTTGACCCCACCCGCCTTGTTTTGGTTCCCTCATCATCATGGCACATACCCGTAGCCAAGACTTGGAAGCTCACTTCAATACCTTGCAATATAATTTCACAGAGACCCAACAAGAAGTGAAACAGATCAGTGCCAATGTTGCCTCCATCAATACCACCATCCAGTCCTCCATCATCGCCTCAATCGAGGAACTCAAACAAGACATGACTACCCAGCTTGATTTTGTCATTTCGATGATCTGCACCAAGCTGCATATCCCTACAGATAACCCTTTATCTGACCGACCTTCACATACCGAAGCTGAAACTTCCTCTCATTCCCATAATTTTTAGCCCCATCACTTTCAGCGTGACCTACGCCTTCCGCGGGTGGATGTGACCAAATTTGATGGCTTGGATCCCACTGGTTGGGTAACCCAAATGGAACATTATTTCTCTTTATACAAAATTACATATGACTTGGCCAAACTCCGGTATGGTGTTCTCCATCTAGATCAAGAACGTTAGCAATGGTGGCAATGGAGAAAAACTTATCGTCAAGGGTATATTGCTTGGACACACTTTTTGGAAGAGCTTTATGAACGCTTTGACACTGACACCAACCATTTTGGTTGTTTGACAAAGTTGAAACAATCTGGAATAGTGGAATATTTTATAGTTGCTTTTGAGCCCCTAGATTTTCTGACAGAGGGCATGTCTGATACTTTTTTCTGAGAATGTTTTATCAATAGCCTCAAGGATGAGATTTGTGCCCATGTCCTCATGGATCGGCCTCAGAGTTGGGTGGAGGCTACTAAAAGAGATAAACAAGCACAACATGTTGTATCTTCTCAAAACCGGAAACCCTCCTTTATTCCTCGCACTAAACTAGTAAATCCCACTACTCCCTCTGCTCCACTAATGATCCAAAAATTGACCAGGGATGAAATGGATGAACGCCAACTCAAAGGCCTTTGTTATAATTGTGATGAAAAATATTTTTCGGGGCACAAGTGTAAGTAACAAAATCTTTTTATGGCCATCTCAGAGGATATTTCGAAAGACGATGTTGAAACTCCCCTTGTGTCTAATTCAACTGAAACCACTGACATAACCCCCCCTTAGACCCTCCCGAAGTAGAATCAGTCATTTCCCTAAATGATCTTACTGGCTTCTTTGCTCCCCAAACACTCAAGATAATCGGTTACATCAAGCACAGGAAGGTCATCATTCTTTTTGATAGTGGAAGCACCCATAATTTTATTCATCGCTGCATTGCCCAAGAAACTCATTGTTATATCCATGCAGTCAATAATTTCCAAATCATGATTGCCAATGGAGGCTCCATGAAATGTGGAGGGCATTGTGAAAATGTGTGTCTCCAAAT
>JZKD02S1969559.1:445367-461719 GCA_000966675.3 Picea glauca | reverse complement strand
ATTTTCATTTTGAATCATATTGTACTTGAACATTTAAGTGGGGTAAAAGGAGGTTTCCCCCTCGAAGAGGCTTATTATCTAAAACTATCTCTTTTTCAAGGCATTGAGTACTTTTTCTGAGGTTTTTCTATGCTATATTGATATTTGGTTCTTAACACCATTCCTATCATTGATGACCTCTTGGATGAATTGAGTGGTGCCCAATTATTTACTAAACTTGATCTTCGTTCTGGCTACCACCAGATCCATATGAAAGAGGCAAACATTCCTAAGACTGCCTTTAGAACTCATGAGAGACACTATGAGTTTTTGGTCATGCCCTTTGGCTTGTGTAATTCCCCCTCCACCTTCTAAAGCCTCATGAATCATGTCATTCTCCCTTTTCTCTGTCATTTTGTCTTAGTTTTCTTTGATGATATCCTCATCTATAAAAAAAACCTGGACAGACCATCTTGTTCATGTGGATCACGTTCTCCATATACTCTCTCAACACCAAATTTTCTTGAAACAATCTAAATGTGCTTTTGGCGCCTTAGAAGTTGAGTACTTGGGTCATCTTGTTGGAAATAATGGCGTCAGAGTTGATCCTAAAAAGATTGAAGCTATGTAAGACTGGCCTCACCCAAAGAATCTCAAAATATTGCGAGTATTTCTAGGATTAACAGGTTATTATCGCAAGTTTGTTAATAATTATGGAAGGATTGCAACACCTCTCACAACACTCCTTAAAAAAAATTCTTTCACTTGGACTCCAACAGCTGCTCAAGATTTTCAAACCTTGAAGATGGCCATCTGCACCACTCCAGTCCCGACCCTTCCTGATTTCACAAAAACCCTTGTCCTGGAATGTGATTCTTCAGGGAAAGGTATTGGTGTTGTCCTTATGCAAGAAGGTCAACCTTTGGCATTTACCAAAAAACAATTGTCTGAACTAAATTTGGGAAAATTAATCTATGAAAAGGAAATGTTGGCTATTCTGCATGTCGTTGATTTGTGGCTCCCTTATCTATTGGGGCAACGCTTCCAAATTAAGATAGATCATCAAAGCCTCAAGTATTTTCTGGAACAACGCATTTCCTCCCCAGAGAAACAAAAATGGGTGACTAAGCTCTTTGGATATGATTATGAGATCATTTACAAGAAAGGAAAAGACAATGTGGTTGCGGATGCACTTTCCTGAAAATATGAAGATGAAGGCTCTATTTTTTCTCTCTCCTTCATTGTACCAAATTGGCTCCAAGTCGTTCTCCAGGAATGGTTACATGATCCCAAAAGTTCACATTTGATACAACAATTGAGGTCCAATTCTCTAGTTTACCCAAGGTACTCTTGGCTCCATGATGAGCTTCGATACAAAGGTTGTTTGTATTTAAGTAAATAGTCAAAACTTAATCCACGGTGCTTTCTGAGCTTCATGCTACACCCACAAATGGGCACTTCGGGTTTACCAAAACCTATGATAGGGTCAAACGTTCTTTTTTCTGGGATGGTATGAAACAAGACATTCATAATTCTATGGATGAATGTGATGTGTGTCAATGCAACAAGGGAAAAACAGTCAAATCTCTTGGCACACTACAACCACTTCCAATTCCACCTGATATTTGGAGGGATATCTCTATGGAATTTATTACAAGCTTACCTAAATCGGGCAATAAATCAGTCATCATGGTGGTAGTTGATCACCTTTCCAAGTATGCTCATTTCTTTTCTCTTAAACACTCATTTACAACATCCACAATGGCTCAAATTTTCATGGATCAGGTCTTCAAGCTTCATGGCATGCCATATTCTATTGTTTCTGATCGCGACCCAACTTTCACCAGGAATTTTTTGCAAGAACTATTCAAGCTACAAGGCACCCAATTGTATCTCAACACAACTTATCATCCCTAGACGGATGGTCAAACTGAAGTTGTCAACAAGTGTTTGGAAACATATTTGAGGTGTTTTGCATTAGAAAAGAAAAATTAGTGGGCTCAATGGTTACCCCTAGATGAATGATGGTACAACACTTCATACCATATAGCTACCGGCATGAATCCTTTTGAAGCGGTATATGGACAAAATCCACCATCAGTTCTCTCATATTTTCCAGGTGTCTCAAAGGTCCAGGCGGTTGACCAAACACTTATAGTTCGAGAGGCTATTCTTCGTACCCTAAAAGAGAATTTAGTCATGGAACAGAATCGCATGAAGAAATAAGCAGATCAAGGTCGCTTTGAACGTCATTTTGCAGAAGGGGATCGGTTGTTTATTCGATTGCAATCTTACAAGCAAACTTCCCTCAAGGAAGACCATTGTCAGAAGTTGGTGCCCAAATTTTATGGTCCTTATACAGTTATCAAGGGTGTGGGATAGGTGGCCTATCAGTTATCTTTGCCTAGTCATTCTAAGCTACATCATGTTTTTCATGTTTCATGCTTAAAGAAGGTGATTGGAACTAAGTTCCAAACTCAAACCAACCTTCCCGAGTTGGATGGAGAAGGTTCCATTTGGCTACAACCACAAGTAGTTTTGGACCAGCGTGAGCGTCACCTGCATCAACGAACCATCAAGGAAGTCTTAGTCCAGTGGAAAGATACAACTCCAACAGATGCCACTTGGGAACAAGCTATCATTCTGCAGCAATTTCCACATCTCAAGCCTTGAGGAAAAGGATGTTTTTAAGGGGGAAGACATGTTAGGGACCTAACCCCTCACATAGGTAGAACAATGTATTCCGATGTAATACAGGTAAATATTAATAAGGCCTTGCAATAAAGTAGAATAAGTCGAATGTAAGAAGACCTAATAGAATCTTCCTCTTCTAGAAGGATCTTCCTCTAGATGGTTCTATTGATAGTCATATTTAGTATAAATAGGAGTTGAGGGTATGAAAACCCTATCTTGGATATTATTGTAATAGAGCTTTGCTCGACTGGAGGTTTCCCCCGCGAAGAGGCCCATGAACATTGCTATCAGAATTAAAGTGCTCTTTCTGGTGTTATTTTGATATCGTTTCAGTGTTATTGTGTTGTTGTTCTAGTTATGTTGTTGTTTATATTCCATTTCTAGCATTTTATTTATGTTCTGCATACTTTTTATATCTGGAATATTACATATTGACTAAGTATCTCACTGTAAAATGATCTGTATACATCTTAAAATGTGATCCGAAAAGATAATTCATAAAATTTTGTAGTGCATACACCATTTCTAGTCCTTGACACTTTGTAGTAGTGTAATTTTATTTAGTAGTCGACAACTTCCTGCTGGAAAATGCAATGGGATGGTCCAAATATCCTTCCCCTGGTTGAACTAGAACTATGCCTAACATTGTAGATGATGAATCTACATGGACATGGAATTCCTTCTTCTAATCTAGAAATACCAAAATCGGTGTGGTAACCAGTTTTTGCTTCAAGTTGTCCAAACTTTGCTAACATTCCTCGTTCCATTGAAACTTGACCTCCTTCTTCCGTAATTTTTCCAGTGGGGCTTTGATCTACGCATATCCCCTAATAAAATTATGTAGTACCTCGTATGACCCAACATTGCTCGTAGTTTTCTCATTGAAGTGTGTGGTGGAAAATTAACAATAACAACAATCTTCGCAGGATCAACCAAAAGTCCTTGTTTACATACTACACAACCCAACAAGATTCCAAATGATATGTAGAAAATGAACTTCTTCAAGTTAAAAGAAACATGAAATTGTATACATCTATCTAACATCAAGCGCTGAGTTTCAACATGGCATTTTAACAAATTGAATATTGTCCAATTGTCCAAATAGACTTCTAGGAAATTATGAATAAATTCTTTAAAAGTTGTGACAACAACTCGAGAAAATATTTTTGGCACATTTTTCAATTCAAAAGGCATGGCTGTATAATGATAACATCCCCATTATGTCGCAAATGTTGTCTTATGCCTATCCACATGTGCAATCTTAATGTGGTGATACCCGAAGAATCCATTAGTAAGTAAGCTTCCTATCCTCCTACATTATCCAAAACTTCATCTGTAAATGAAGTAGGAAATGGGTCATGTAAGAAATCATCATTCAATTTCCACAAATCCACACAAATTCTGATTCCACCTATGTTCTTATCCTGAATCACCATCGGATTTATCCATTCAGAATCTATGACAGGTTCATTAATCCCAAATTCCAGCATCCTATATATTTCTTCTTTCACTTTATGCTTATATATTGGGTTCAATCTATACAGGCTCTGCTTCACTGACTTGGCATTTGAATTCAAAGGAATCTTCATCTCCCCTAGCTCCACAAAAATCCCTTTCATCTCAGAGAATGTAGTCGGAAAAAGGTCTCGATATTTGTGCAATAAATCAACAACATTCTCAGCAGTTTCTTCATTCCAGTAATCTCCAATTTTTGTGAACTTGGGATTATCCTTCATACCAATATTCACCTTACGTGTTTTCAATGGCTTTGCATACTTGACAGACTCAAGTTTAGGACCCTCGAATGCGCGCTCTCCCTCTTATTTTCAAATTTCTTGGGTCTTCATCTTCCCAGTATTCTCCAACAACATTATAGCATTATAAAACCTCTTGAACAGTCACATAATATCTGGGCACACTACATAAGGTTGTTTTTATCTTTGAATCTTCTAGTGTAAATATCTTGTTCTTGATAATCTGTAGAGTTGTGTCTACCAAAGGGGTATTGTCTTCAAACTTGAAAGCTACCTTAAAGTTGCAAGTCAAGTCTTCCCAATCTATTTTTCCTCTGTGGACTTCTAGTTCTAAAAACCAGTTCTTTGGGATCATATCCAAAGTGTGTATAAACAAGTGCATCCATCCCTGCTTAGGTACTGAGCTCCATGCCATAGTGCATTGTGTAAGATGACCTATAGGAAAGATCAAGCCGATATACTTCTACATTGAATTTTCAGTTTTTGTTTTGAAACTTACATGTAACAGCTTTTGCATTGCTATCAATTATCTATTCTATCCCTATGCACAACCCACCATATTATAGGAGTCACTTTCAGTGCAATATCTAAAGCTAGAAATCTCTATTGATTTGGTATCTACAATTCAAATTCTCTTACAAAAAGGATCTACATTTGTTATTCCATCATACTTCAGGGGATCACATACCTCAGCTCCAATCCAACACAATGTGAGGTTAATACGAGCATATATCCTTGTAGATACTTCATGTAACTTTTGTTTCCAATGTTCCGGGGATTCTTCTTAATCGGGCGCACACAAACTGATACTTCACCAACTGAGTACACCTTCAACAATAGGATTAATATAATCATCCATTTGTGTGGTTATAATATAAAGGTTATTGAGTTATTTTCCCCTTGATGGTTCCACATATCTTCTTCCTTCTATGGGATCCAATGGCGCAATAACTCTTAAGTCTGTTAATTCAAAGATCATTTGTCTCTTTTTCAAATCAATAATTTTCTGGTTATCAAAATCCCAATCAAGTCCAAGAAAACATGGATAATGTTTACTACCATCCACTATCTCAATTACTTCAAAATATGTTGTGTTGCAATATCCATCGATGTTAACATTAACCCCTGTCAGTCTTCCAATCGGGACAATCTTGTGTTAATTTTCTAACCTCAACTGAATTGGTGACCATATCAACTTTGGTTTGCCCATAATTTCCCATGTTTTCTTCGGAATGACGTTCATATCAGATCCCAGATCCAAGATTATATTATCCATATCATAATCTCCTACCTGCACATTAAGTCAGGATTCCCTATTCATCATTTTCTTGCATTGTACCTGGTTAATTGCTCGTTGTGCACTAGGTGATTCTTTAACTTTCGTGCACTGGTCAATCATCCTACATAGTGCGTTCAATGTAGTTTCATCCTTCATTAGTTCTAAAAAACTCTTTAAGAAACTTTCCAGAATACTTTCCTTCTCAATTGTCCTTTCTGTCATTGAGTGGTCGTAGATTGGAGGCATGCCATACATAGGTTGCAAGGTTGATCCTACCCATTATGTTTCTAGTAGCTCCTTCCTTGCTTTCTTGTATGTGTCTCTCTCTCTTTGTGGGTCAAATGTTGGAGGAGGTTCTGCTTCTTTCCTAACCCACTGGTTAGTTTGAATTCCTTGTTCCATCACATTAGCTCATGTTCTTGATCCTCTGTGCGTAACAGTTTCTACCCTTGGTTGATCGTCATGCTCTTCCACTACTATCATCTAAACATTCTGTGCATAATCTAGTTTTCTACAACATGTGCATGTTGTACAAGAATTCTGACAATCCCGCACCAAATGCCCATGCGGGTTACAATTATAACAAATAATCGGTCTTCTTCCTCTGTTGAATCCTCCTCTTCATCGACCTTTGAATCCTCATTTTCTTCCTTGATTGTATCCCCTTGGAGCATTATATTGTGGTAGCCCTCCTTTTGTTCCTTCTTCCCCTTGAACTCTGTATGCATCCACAATGCGTTCTCTCATTAGATCAAGTGTGTGATAATCCTTTTCATCATGTCTCACATAATTTCAAAAATTACAAAATAATTTTCTGGAAATACTCTGATACTTCTACATCAAAGGGCAAGTAGTAGGTTGATGACCCATCATTTTTCATATCTCACACCATACCCACTCCTATCTAATGGGCCTTATTAAAAAAATATGGATGTATACATTAATCAACTAACTCCTAAGTAACCTAAGTAGTTGAGAGGTTAGGCTGGAACCCTAACATAAATTTCACCTTAATCCACTTATTTGTTGGATATTGTGACAATTTGGGTCTTCTTAAAATGGAATAAAACCTTTATGGTCAAAGTTCCATGGTCAAATTTCCCATTAATAAGGTGTAACTATAACCTTTGATGAAATTCCTACTGGATTTGGGGAAGAATTTTAACTAGAAAAAAGTTGACCTTATCCACTTATTAACTTACTCCATTATAATTATCCTAATCTTCCAACTGTGTAAGTTGTTATTAACCAAGTATCATAGAACATTAATGCAACACAAATATCAAATACGAAAACTATACCATATTTGATATATTATCTCGATATTACAAAGACACTAAAAGGAAGTATTGATTCATAATCAAACATTTGTAGAAAGTGAATTTTGATAAAGGGTTCGCAAAGTTTTGGATGCAAGTGTGAAAATAGACTCAAAATGACATCGATGAGCTATCCTACATGATAAATACTTTCCAAGGAATTTACATGAATCCCATGGATAAGGTCTATATATCTATAACATAAGCACAAATTCAATATTCAACAATATAATTTACATCTAAATTAATCCAAACTTGTATAATTGAACTAGTGACCATATGCAAGAAAAATATATATAATATTTAAAAAAAAAATTAAAAAAGTGATCATATGCAAGAAAACAAAAATCTAAGATTAAAAAAAAAAAATATTCACATCTAAATTAGTCCAAAATTATATAATTGGTGAACATATACAAGAAGTAAAAAAATCTAAAATTTTGGAAGTATATTTAAAATTCTCATCTAAATTAGTCCAAACTTATATAATTAGGTGAACATATACAATAAAACATAAATCTAAGTTTTGTTTAGGACATATACAAGGAATTTAAAGACAACAAAATTGGGACATCATTACAGAATAATTTTTGGTTTGTGAATTCTATAGAAATATTTAGTAGATATGTAAGATTGCTTTTGCAAATGAAATAATCAGTGCCATAGCTTCTTGGTTTAGCTTCCTGCTGTCGCTTGAAGTTTGTAGAAGTCTCTAGTAGATATGCAAACTTGTGGTTTGCCCATTACTAGTACATTTATCTAATGTTTCCCACCAACAATTGTATATACATTTATATCTTCTGTAAAGGACCTATCATTTATTAAGGGGTGTCTTTTGGAATAATCGAATTAATAAATATATTAATTATTTCCAAATAAATTAAAATTGTTAAAATGGACAAAGGTTGATGCTCGAGTTACTAGTAGGGGCCTATCCATATCATCATGACCAATGCCATCCCTTATAATATACATTTGTTTAAATAATCAATCTAAAAAGTAAAAAAACATTATTTCACATAAGTGTGAATGTCTTTTCTTTTCCTTCATTCAATGTATTTCATAATCCGTCAAACACTTTTAGGAAATGAAGTTGATTTAAAAAACAAATAGAAGGCATATCATTGGAAAACAACATTAATCCACAAGTAAGGGTTATTAACGTTGTTGGTATGTTATACAAATATTTCATGATTAGAGTATATTTTAAGATATTGAGAGTATGATTTTTGGAAAAAAGTCATGCACTAGGAATCACTTTGCTAGGGTTTGATGTGATTTGAAACCTAGTTCCGTTGAAATAACCAAAGTTTTTCAAATCCAACGATGGTACCACCTGTAAACACGAGGGATTGGTTGCCACCATGGAAGGTGCAGGTTAGGGGGCATGACTGCCTCACACAAAAAGTGTGGTTGCGAATGAACTTGATGGCATAAGAGAATCGAGGCCACCTTTTGATCCACCATTGCAGACTCAAAGCCAGACCTTTTATGTAGAGTTGAGAAAAGTAAAAGAAATGGAGATTGATATGGAATATTCCCATTGAAAGGTGGCTTGGGCGTGGGAGTTAGGAGAATGCATTCCACAAGTTTCAATGATGCCAATTTATTTGGTTAGTTCAGAAAGGGTAGGTGAGCATACCCAATATATGAGAGATCATGTTTTCATTGGGAAATTTTTAGGGCTTTGGCCCTATAAAAGAGAAATGATAAAATGAATAAAAAACTGATGGAAACCCAAGGGTCATTTTGATATGCATTTGGGCTCTAAGAGTCTTTTCAAAATGATCTTCCACAATTTGGAAGACAAGGACTAGATATTTGAGAACGAGCCTTATTTATTTAACTCAGTTGGGATATATCTAAGATATTGGACAAAAATATTTGTCTCGGAAAAAATAAGATTTCACCCATGCTCCTGTTTGGATCAATTTTTACTCGCTTCCACAGGAATTTTGGTAAGGTGAAATCCTGGCCGAAATCAACAATACTTTGGGGATCTATGTCAAAAACATTGAAGCAACCCACCAGTGTCGTTACACCTCTTATGCTTGGATCTATGTTTATATGAACGTATCCAAGCCTCTCCCAAGTTCCATATGTTTAGAATACCAAGATGAGGAATGTATCCAGACCATTGATTATGAGCACATCTCGTTCAGGTGTAGAAAAAGTCACGAGCATGGCCACATATTTAGGGGTTGTATGCTCAATGCCCCTTCAAAAGATAAGGCTTCACCTAATGAGAAACAAAAGGATTGCTTCACCCAGGTCCAAGGGATATGTATGAAAGGTCAGAAGAAGATGACACTTAACCCCACCAAGGCTCCATATACTAGCAACTCCTTTGAAATCCCTAATCAAGTCCTGAGATTAGAAGATATAGAAGCAATATCTCAACAAACAAATGTTGGAAATGTGCAAAACAAGGTAAAAGAAGTCCCAGAGATAGTCTTGGAGAAAGTCATCCCTATCCCTGTTACAGATCCCATGGGAGAAGATAAGATCACAGAAGATGGGGGACACAAGGAGGTTGAACTATATGAGAAGGAATTCATCAGGATCAATCCAGTTAGTCTAGAAGAATTTTATCATAAGAAAGAACTACTCTCCCTCCCCCCAGATCAACTTCGGAAGGTCCATAAAGTCTACCTAAACTCCACGACTGGGGCTACCTCCATATTTGGTGTGGGATTTGGTAAAAACAAAGATCCACTCAAAGAATCTCGCAAGCTATCAAAGGATGATAAAAGACATTGTAGGAAATCAATCCAACAATTAATTCATGAAGTAGGTAGCTTTATCATGGTGAACTCAGGATATATCCAACTTCTAAATGAGAGATTCTTTCGCATCCCCCCGCCATCTTCCTCATGAATATTTGTCTCATGGAACATTAGGGGCCTAAATGAAAGGAGTAAATAGAGACTCGTTCGAAATTGTATCATGGCAGAGAATCCATATATTTTATTTCTACAAGAGACTAAATGTCCTGGCATAGAAGCTGACACCATACTATCAAGATGTTGGCGACATGGTGACTATGTTAATATTGATTCTAGAGGATCGGTTGGGGGTCTTTCCATCCTTTGGAACCCAATGATTGTCATTCTAGATCAACTCTTTACTACCAAATGGACCATTTATTCTCACTTTTGGGCTATTGGCTCAGATAAGGAGGGATATCTCACCAATTTGTATGGTCTGCATGTACCTATGGAGAAGTCTCCCTTCTTGGAAAATCTTGTAGGTTTAAAGGACATCATTCGGGATCATAGATGGATTTTAGGAGGGGAATTTAACATTATCCTCTCTGTTAGGTAGCTAGAGAGGTAGTAGTGGGGGCCCAGAGGGCCCATAGTGATAATAGTGGAGGCCATTCAATGTAAGGTGGACGGTCCACTATTATCACTATGGGCCCCCTGGGTCCTCACTACTACCTCTCTAGCTACCTAACACTCTCACTGGCTAAAAAAAAGGGTGGTATTCGCAGATTGGAAAGTGATAGTGAGGGTCTAAAGAATCTAATAGAATCCTTTCATCTAGTAAATCTAGAGAAAATCAATGGTGATTACACATGGTCTAATAAACGTTCAAGTTTCCAGTAGATAGCAATATACTTAGATCAATTCCTAATCTCAGAGAATATAATGTTGGAGGGAAACTTCATGGAATCTAGTATACTCAATGTTGCTAGCTTAGATCATCGGCCCATTCAACTATGGATGGATATTACTAGCACTCCACGACACAAGCCCTTCAGATTTGAGAAATTTTGGTTGACCCATCCAGACTTCTAAGAGAATTTTCATAAATGGGGGCAAACACAACCATTCCTCATAGCACACTAATGTATTGTTTCTAGCAAAAGTTGAAGAACTTCAAATTGCACCTTAAAGAATGGAATAAACATACTTTTGGAAATATTTTTCAAGTTCAACAAGACCTGGAATAGAGAATGAAAACTATCCAACAATAGATCCTCTCTGAGGGTCACTCAGATCAACTCAAGGTGGAAGAGTCAAGGGTCAAACATCAACTGTAGGAGAGATATGCTCATGAGGAAATCCTATGGAGACATAAATATATAATTTAGTAGCCTAAGGAGGGAGAACAAAATTCAAAATGTTTCCATAGATCTATGATTCAAAGGCTTCATATCAATTGCATCACCCATATGGAAAATTCCCAAGGCCAACCTATACTATCCCTTTCATACATAGAGCAAGAGTTGGTGAGATTATACCAAGATATTCTCATTGAACCTTGTCCAAAAAGGTCCACAACCATTGCCAAAATCACTAGGAATATCCATTTTGTAGTCACCACAGATCATAACACAACCCTCCTATTGGCACGTAGTGGGTAGAACCAGGGTTCAACATTAACTCACCCACAAAACCCTAAGATACTGACCCTTTCAGCGTCACCTGCAAGAAGGTGAAGTCTCACTCGAGGTATCTATGGGGATTGCAGAAACCAGGTTTCCAAATTCATGAAGGGATGGGAGGAATTCATCATAACCATTACACTTAACATTCGTTCATTATACCATTTATCATGTGCACAGAAACATAACAACAGATAACATATTCATAATAACATAAAGTGAATCATATGCGCTAAATCATCAGAATGATCACATCATCACACATAGACACCATATTTGAACATGGTTCATCCAAGCTGGGCTACGTCCACAACGATCAACTTCTTATTATATTATTTAGAATCATCCCTTACAAAATATGCACACTGCTCTCATACATTATGCCCTTGTCATTCTCCTATCCTTCTATATGTTTCTCTTCAGTCTTACATTTGTGCATATAGTGCACACTTAGCTATCCTTACTCTCATTCACTCTCCAGTAGTACTCGACTACTAATGTTTCACTTTTTTCTATCCCAAAACCCTTACATATTTATACAATTACATTAGGGCTTAGCCCTTTTCAATGGACCAAAATGCCTAATGTCTTACAATTGTTTTCCTCCTTTCACACCCGTTGATCTTGAAAGTGCTCCAACTTCCTTTCCTTATTTTGCATGAGCTACGGAGTTCCCAAAATTGGTCCCAAAAAGTCATGTCCCAAAAATCCCCCAACACTCACTTGTGGCTCATCTTGAGCCACTCAGGGCTTCTAATGCACTCCCTTCAATGTCACAATGAGCTTCTCAAAAGTCTCATATGCAGTTACGATCTTCTCCTTTGCTTGTATTGCCTTAACCACAATCACATATGTTTTTTACGCATTAAATGGTAACTTAAAACATTCTTCCTGACCAATAATTGAGTCGAATAAGCTTGGAGATCCTTAAGGTATTTTAACTTTCTCCTTCAATATGGTTGGATGTTTTTCCTGCTTCTCAAGTATCATAAATGTTGCAATACCCAGGTTCTTGTTGTGCATAAAGTCCTCTTCCCTTGTTCTTTGTGTTCCTGTTCTTCTTCTTGATCCTTCTCTGGTTGTTATGTCCCTTTATGCATTGCTTCTTGCATGGGGGTTTTCTATTCTTCTTCTCAGTTGTTTACCATCTCACTTTGTTGTAGGATTTCTAGGTGGCACATACGCTATGGGGAAGTTTTCTATGCTTGATTTGTTGCTTCCACTCTTGGGATTCTTCCTGCATCGGTGTTGATGTCTTCTTACTGCGTGGCTTATTCATTCCTGATGTGGATGCTCCTACCTTTGGTGGTGCCATAGCTCTTTGTAATTTGATTTGGTATGCAATACACTTGGCTCTCTCTTTTGTAAGATCTAGCTCTCCTCTAGCTCTATGTTCTCTTCAAATGTTCATGCAACAATAACCTTTAATCATCACCTCTTATTATGCTTTTATAGGATGTGTCCATTTTTTATATTCCTCTTCGTGCCAAAATTGTTAGTCCCATCCGGTCATATTTGCATTCAGTTCCTTCCATTTATGTATTAAATTTGTATATTTTGACGGATCATGGTATATATTTTCCATCCTGTCAAGATCTTCGTCATTGCTTTTCATTTATGATTATGCGTTCCCACCATCTTGCCACGATGTTTTCTCTTTAATTCATTTTTCATCTTCTACGTAGGTCTTTATCCTGGCTCTTCAATTCTCCTTTCCAAATGTAGTTCAAATTTCCTTCCTTTTTGCAACATTTTCTTATTCATCTTTGACTCTTTGAACAATGCCCACTTTAGAACTTCAATTCTCTTGTCTCTTCGAATGTTTATTATGGCTTGCCTTAAGCTCTTTTATTGCTTTTTTGTTTCTTTTTCTTTTTCTCTATAATACAGTATAATACAAATACTATGGTACACATACTATGCACTCAGAATAGTGCGCAGAAGCACGATTGTCCCTATACAATTTCAGCCGACTATCATTTACGATCCCTTCCATGGTTTCCCTGTTCAATTCCTCCAACTGAATAACAACTGCTTCTGTCACCAATATTATGACATATGGACCCAACCAGTGAATTTGGAACTTTCTAGGGTGTTGCAAAAATTTGTTGTCATATATCAAAACTAAGTCTCCCATATGAAAATTCTTTCGTTTACTATGTTTTTCATGCCATGCCTTTTCACGTGCTTTCTGCACCTGGTCTAGGAGGACCTAGAACGCTAAAAAAATGATCTTCTCGAATGCTCATGAAAATGAATCCATTGCGTATATCTTGATGATATCTTTCCAACACAATTTGAACAGGCTCAAACGAAGTTCATTTGAGAAAGTTATGGTCGTTTAAGGTTTGGAAAAAACATGGAAAAAGTCAAAGCAGGGGTGCCACGTGGATGAACCATAGAATGCCACATGGAATATCCATATAGGTAATACAACTGACACAATGATGTCAGCAAAATGACATGGAAGCACGAGAGGCTGCCACATGTCACTCATTTTTTTCATTTTTAGACACCCACATGGACCAATAAAAGAATTCCACATGTCATCCATATGATGACATGGTAGGTGATAGGTGACATGTACAGTCAACATCCGTACACTTATGTGGCAATGACTAGGCAGTGACATGGAAAAGTGTTGACGCAAGTAGGTGACTATGCATATAGGTGGACCAACCAGAGAATGCCACATGGCACTCTTCGATTGGCCAATAATGGCTAAGGGAGAATCAAAATGGTTGGGGGTCGAATGGAATAGAACCGACGACCTACCAGGAATCAAGCCAATGAACTAACCGTTGAACAAACAAAATTAGTTGTAATAGATTGCTAGAATATTTTATTTTAAGTTACAATTGTATAACAATAAGCCCACAAGGGGAGGTCGTTAGGATTGAACCCATGAACTTCACTCACATGTTCCAAGAACTTAACTCAAAGTTTTGACCATTGCGTCATGTATGTGTTTTGGTTACAAAAAACAACAACAAAATATTTAAAGTGTATTTATGTGTTTCCTAAGTATATAGGGGATTGATTTGACCGACTAGCCCTATTTAAACATATCCTCTAACCCCTATACAAACATGGGAAATTGTGCCAAGAGAACCTTGCATAGAATTTCATGCAGATTTGCTTCGTTTTGTATGCAAGAGGTGTTCCTATTTTGGATTTGTCTCGTTTTGCATGTTGTTGAGTTCTTTGAGAGAGGTATAGAGTGTTTATACTCATTTTTCTCATAATTTTAAGAGAAATCTGATGGTGATGTTAGTTTTATGTAAAAGTGCTATGTATGAAAGTCTTATTACCATTTTTCATGTATGAGACTTGTAGTCTCGTTATATGTGCAAAGGGGGGTTTGTGGGCACATGTTTAGAACATAGTCGAGTTTATACTCATTCTTCTCAAAATTTTGTGAGGAGTTCAATGGTGACCTCTATTTTTGGGTTGGAGTAACAAAATTTAAGGGTTTCTTCAAATTGGCCATTGTAAGTCATCATTGTATCAATCATTTGAGCATTAACAGAGTGGTCTCAATATTTGGAACTCTATTATCAAACTATGTAATGAGCTATGTTATTTGTTGTCTTTATTTCTCTATATTTTGGCACTCATTATTTCGACAAGTTATTATCAATTAATGGATTTTATGGATAAATAAGCGTTTTCACATGATATTTTGCAAATATTCAAGTCGATCTTCATTTTCCGAATTTGGTCGGATGTTTAGTGTGTGCTTATGAACTAATTGACATATAAGGATTTTCAGGCTGAATTGGTATTAGATTTTGTTGATGTTTTAGATCAAGTTGGTATCGAAACTCATTTTCTATTTTCAGATCATGTGGTATCATAGATGGTTTGATGTTTGTTTGCAAGTGAAGGCTTATGAGTTCCAAACTCAAGCTTGGTGAAGGATAGTTTGAAGAGTACATTCCTGAGATTGGTTCGAGGTGTTCATTTCGAAAGCAAGAAATGGCTTCAACAAAAGACAAGGATTCTTTTAATACAAATCCTTTCGATACTAAAGAGACATTATTTTATGCGTTTATGACAATGAATTCCATGGTGGAAGAAATGTATGAGGATCGAAATAAGGCCAAGGGAACTAGTGGTAAAAGAAAAGGAAAACCACATAACTTTGAGAAGCAGTCGAAGAATCCACATAACTTCAAGAAGCGGTCAAAGTGAAAAGAAGAAGAGAAGCCTCCATGTTCTCATTGAAAGAAGAAAGGATATGAGGAGGCAACATGTTGGAAGTTGCATCAAGAATTGAAGCCAAAGTGGGCTAAACCTAGGAAGGGTAAAATGAAGACCATGACCATGGTGTAGGATCTTGGATCATATTTTGAGGATGAAACTAAGGTCACAACTATGGAAATTAAAGGTAAAACTTTTGTTGCAAGTTTTAGTTTGCGTACTTCTTCAAAGTCTAAAGTAATCCCTGATGGAAGGAAAATAAATGACCTGTTTCATTTACGAGTTATCTAAAAGCACAAGAATATTGATACACTTGTTGATAGTGGATCACAAGTAAATATTATTTTAGAGCAAGTTGTTCATAGTTTGGGATTGGAAACTAGGCCTCATCCAAGACCGTATCCTTTGGGTTGGAATTGTGATAATTCTTAGGTACATGTAACTAAGAAATGTAAGTTACAATTTGTGATCACATCCAGTTTCATTGATGAGGTAGAGTTAGACGTGGTTACACTTGACATTTGTGAGATGGTTTTGGGAAGTCCATACTTGTATGACATGAAGGCCATTTTCTACAAGGAACAAAAAAATATTATCTTTTCAAGGATGGGATTGAGATCATTGTGAGAGCTCATCAGATGAAGACAAATTTGATAGTTTTCACTACAGGTCACGTGAAAATGCTAGTATCTAGGATCCATATTTGCACCCTATTGTTGAAAGTAAAACAAGTC
>JZKD02S1969559.1:427244-437697 GCA_000966675.3 Picea glauca | reverse complement strand
GTGACCATATCCATTACATGAATAACAATGCCCATGAAAAATACTTTCATACCTTTGCTTTGGTGTCCCAAGAATAGCTTCTTTATGTCTTCCTTGCTTTGTTATTTTGAGATTTTCATCTCCTTGTGTAGATGTTTTTTTTGCAACATTGTCTTCCTTCTTTGATGGACTTACCTCATGCTTCTTTAAGGTGCTTGCTTCAACATGTGTAGTTTCCTTTTTGTATCCAAGACTTGATTTATCATATGGTGATCTTTGAATTTCCAACATCTCATCTAAGATTAGTGAGATATTCAAGAATTTATTTGGCTTCTCCACTTTCTTTCTAAGATCAACAATTTCATCTTCTAACTTACAACATGACTCTTCCTTTTCTTTTATTTGATTCTTCAATAGTTCCTCTATCCTTTTGGCTTCTTCAATTTGAGTCTTGATATGGACAATAGTTTCAAAACTTTTTCTAATCTCATCATCTACATTCATATCTTCTTTTCCATTATTTAGTCTCGTGATCTCTTCTTACTTTTCTTCTAATTGAGTCTTATTGCTCTCTTCTTGTTCCTTGAGCATTCCCTTTAACTTCAAGATGTTCCTTTGATTCCTCCTAAGAAACTTCTTAGTGTTATCCGAAAGATAGTTATAGTGTGTATAATAATGATCACTACTATATCTATATAGACCCTCTTCAACTTATTTTTGAAGTTCTAATAGATTTTCTTCTATTCTTTCCATGGGATAACTACCTCAAAATTTACACAAATTGTTTCTAGATATTCTTCTTCACTTGAGAAAAATTCAACATCGTCACATTTTGAATCAATGCAATAAAGAGTCTTTGGATATTCTTTACCTTCATTTGAAATACTTTTTAGATCTTCCTTTGTGTTATCTTCACTTGAAATGTTTTCAAGATCACATTTTGAAATAATACAATCAAGGGTTTTTAATGATTATTTACCTTTGATAATATTGATGGAGTGGTCTTAAATATATTCCTTCTCCTTTTTGCTTTGATATGTCTCTAGATTTATCCATAGATCCTTGGTGGAAGTTTATTATCCCATGCTCTCTTTGATAGGGCTTTAGAGTCCACTAAGAATGGTCTTGAGAGCCAATGCATCATTCTTCTTTCCTTCCCTTTGAGCTGAAAAATTTAACTTGTTCTTCAAAGGAACTGATCCACCAATGGTTGCCTTCCAAATCATTGATCCCATTGTCTTCAAATGTAATCTCATCTCTATTCTCCAAGTAGAATAGTTTTCCTCATTAAGGATTGGAACTTCATCTTCCATTTGTGTGTCTATGGATCTCCTTCAATCTTGTTAAGGCTTGTAGTGAAGGCCCGCTCTGATACCAATTGTTGGACACACCTACCACACTTAGAGGGGGGGTGAATGAGTGTGGGGATCTTTTTACAAAAACTTCCCTCTTACACAAAAATCATTAGTTAACATTCAACTTTTACTCATTACTCATTATTGTAATTTATAACCAGTTAGATGTGAACATATATAAGCAACATATATCAGAAACATATATCATCAATAAGTCATCACCACAAGGAACAAAAGATGTATGTACAATTTTCTCTTTATTACGGACTACAATCCTTGGGGTTTTTCAACAACAACTAAATAGAGTACAACTCTACAAGAGCACTAGCTCTATAATGCAAGACTCAGCTTACACCCTCAACACCAACTGAGATGAGGCAAAAATCGTCAACATATATCAATTTGCAACAGGCACACAACCTGTCAATAGTGCATCCTGTGTGTGTACATGCCCTAGCTCACTACAACCTACGTACACCTCAGAAACTAGGGCTGCTAAAGCTCCGAGACTTTTTTCGTCAAGATCTCTGATATTGTTGAAACTTTGATGCATCCATGAGATCCTCCTCATGCTCTCTTTCTCAGAATAGATCTTCAATCATGCTCAAGAGATCCACACCAAAGATTCTCTCACAAGAACCTCTCACAAGAAGCTCTCCATCAATACTCCAAAAGATAATCTCACTAGAAGCTCTCCATTAATCCACCAAAAAGGATGTTCTGCAAGAGACCATTGCTATCTTATTTATACTTTCATCCTCCAGGTCACTTAACCCATTTCTAGGTCACTTAACCTATTTTCCTTATTTTAGGGTTAACCACTTTCCATAAATAGAAATTTCTCCAATACTTTATCATTTAAATATTCCTTCTTGATNACTTTACTTTATCATTTAAATAATGATTTAAATAATTATTTACAATCCTTTGAGGCACTTTGACTTTTTTTACCTTATGGGGCTTCAAGCCATCATATGGGGGTCCTTCAACTGCATAGGGCCATAACTCTCAAATCGTGAGGAGTTATGTGACATTCCACATACCATCGAAAATGGCATGACAAGCACTATCCATATAGGATAGTTTTACCAAAAAAATCATTGATCTTCATCTCATTATTCCACATACAAGCATGGGTTCTCTCAACTATAACTCAACTGCAAAGCGTCTTCCCATGAGGGCTTTCACCATAAGGGGACCGCTTTGGAGTTCATCAATTTGTACCATGATAAGAAAATAATGAGTCAAACTATGCATAATATATCAAAGAATCCATCTTCATCATGTATCAATGACAACTCATTGATCTATCTTCATCTATGCATCATATCAATGATAGCTTATTGATCCATCTTCATCGATTGGTTTCCACTTGACATCTATCATTCTCATCAAGGAAAATACATATACATTGTTCATAAATAATTAATCAATCAAGCCTATCAATCAAACCAATGACATCAATCCTTTGACATCAATCAATCAAACCATTTGCATCAGTGACAACATAATCCAACATTATTTTCTCTACTGCGCTATAATATGTAAGCTCTATTATCATGACAATGTGTAGAATCTACATAATGAACTCCATGGGAATAACTACTTCCTATCCATAT
Organism: Picea glauca; assembly: GCA_000966675.3. NCBI lineage: Eukaryota > Viridiplantae > Streptophyta > Pinopsida > Pinales > Pinaceae > Picea > Picea glauca. The sequence continues at coordinate 434,744 of JZKD02S1969559.1, read as the reverse complement.
ACTAATCAGAATAGTGTATGTCCATTCAACTTCTTACATGTGGTCCTATATGCCCATAGTATTGTAGGAATCTTCAAGTCCTAGTTATCTTGACTTGCATTACATATCTTCGCAACACATTCTCCAAGATCTTGTTAAACACTTCCACTATTCCATTTTATTGAGGATGATAAGGTGTGATCTCCTAGTGGTGAATATGAAATTCTTATGTCAAGGCAACAATCGTTCTATTCAATAAATGGTTCCCCTGATCCCTCATAAGGATTCTCGAACATCAAACCTCGTAACAACATTCTCAAATAGAAACTGCGCAATAGTCTTCGCACTGCAATCTTTGATATGTTCTGCTTCATCCCATCAAGTCAAATAATATGTCGTAGTGATTATATATCTTGCTCCTAACACTTTTGCTGGTGGGTTGATTGGTCCAACGAAATCAACAACCCATTTATCAAAATCTTGCAATGTAACTTGCAGTATTAAAGGCATCTCATCTCTTCTTGATGGATTTCCAACTCTCTAACATACATCATAGGTCTGACATGACTCCTTATAATCCTTATGAATGGTGGGCCACCAAATTCTTGCACATAAAATATTTTGATTTGTCCCTTTCCCTGCATAATGGCCTCCCACAACTCCTTCATGTTCCTTTGATAATATCATAGGCCTTTTTTTCTCTAATACACGTCGTCGAAGAATACCATCTGCGCCCAAATGATACAAATTCCTCTTTATAAGTTGATAATATGTTGCCTTTAATACTAACTACTTCTTCTTCATAATTGTAAATTCGGGTGGGGCCACTCCTGTGCTCATGAACTAGACAATATATGTGAAGTAATCATCGACCATTTGTATTGCAAACAAGTGTGCATCTGGTAGATTGTCATCCAAATTTCCTACATCTTCCCTTGTTAGTATGCATGACAAATGATCATGTCCTGAGTTGAATTTCCCTGGTTTCAACATCACTTCAAAGTAATACTCCAGAAATAGTAATAGCGATATGCATACCTCCCCCCTGCCAACACTGGCTTATTGACTAAATATATCAAACATAATGATTTGTATACACTATGTCTACCAAAGGGGTATCATCTTCAAGATTGAAATCTACCTTAAAGTTGTGATTCAGGTCTTCCTAGTCTGATGTTCCTCTACATACTTCCATTTCTAAGTAACAGTTCTTCAGAATCACATCCAGAGTATGTACTAACAAGTGCATCCATTCTTACTTAGGTACTGAGCTCCATGTCACGGTGCCTTCTGTAAGATGATCTATAGGACAACTCAACCCAATATACTTTTGTGCAAAATATTCAATTTTTGTTTCAAACCCGACTTGTAAGAGCCTTCTGCATTGCTTTCAATTATATATTCTATATATATGCACAACCCACCATCTTGCATCAGTCACTTTCAATGCAATATCTAAAGCTAGAAATCTTTGTTGATCTGGTATCTGCAACTCAAATTCTCTTACAAAAATATCTACATATTTTAGTCCATCATACTTTGGGGGATCACATACCTCAGCTCCAATATAGTGCAATGTTTGGGTAATACGAACACATCTCCTTGTTGATACTTCATGCAACCTATGCTGCCAATGTTCCAATGATTCTTTTGAATCTGATGTGCAAGAATTGATACTTCGCTAATTGAGTACACCTTCAGCACTAGGGTTAATATAGTCATCCATCCGCACAGTCATACTATAAATTTTATTGAGTTATTTTCCCCTTTTTGGTTCCACATATCGCCTTCCTTTTGTGGGATCCAATGGCACAATAACTCTCAAGTATGCTACTTTGAATATCATTTGTCTCTTTCCTAGATCAATAATGGTATGGTTATCAAAATCCCAATCGAGTCTAAGAAAATATGGATAATATTTTATACCATCCAGTATCTCGATTACTTCAAAATAGGCTATATTTTGCACTCCATTGATGTTAAAATTCACCCCTGTCAGTTTTCCAATTGGGACAATCTTGTGTTGATTTGCTAGCCTCAATTGAATTGGTGAATAGATAAAATTTGGTTTTCCCATCATTTCCCATGTGTTCTTCAAAATCAATTTCACATCAGATCCTAGATCCAAGATGATATTATCCATATCATAATATCCTACCTGCGCATTAATTCAAAATTCCCTATTTGTTCTTTGCTTGGGTTATACTTGGTTAACTGCTTGTTGTGCACTAGGTTCTTCTTTATATTGTGTGCATTGGTCGATCATCCCACATAGTGCATTCAATGAAGTTTCACCCTTCATTAGTTCTAAACAACTCTTTAAGAAACTTTTTAGAGTGCTTACCTTCTCAATTTTCCTTTCTATCATTGAATGGTCATAGGCTAAAGGCATGTCGTACACAGGTGGCCTATCATACATTGGTTGTGAAGTCGATGCCACCCATTATGTTTCTAGCAACTCCTTCGTTTATTTCTTATATGTGTCTCTCTCTCTTTGTGGGTCAAACATCAAAGGAGGTTCTGTTGCTTTCATGACCCACTGGTCAGTCTGAATTCCTTGTTATGTCGCATCATCTCTTGTTCTTGCTCCTCTGCGCGTACCTGCTTCTGCCCTTGGTCGATCGTCGCACTCTTCTATTGCTATCATCTGAACATTTTGGTTCCTATTTTCCTACCATTTTGCAATCAGTCACAGATAGTCTTCCATCACATGATCCAACTATCTACAATATGTACATGTAGTGTAGGGATTTGTACAATCTCATGCTAAATTCCTAGGATGGTTGTAATTATAACAGATAATCGATCCTCTTCCTCTGTCGAATCCTCCTCTTCCCCAACCTCTGAATCCTCATCTTCCTCCTTGATTGTAGCCTCTTGGTGTATTATATTGGGATACTCCTCCTTCTGGTCCTTCTTCCCCTTTAAATTTTTATTCATCCATGGTGCGTTCTCTCATTAGATCGAGTGCATGAAATTCCTTTTTGCCATGTCCTACTAACTTACAAAAATTACAAAATAAATTCTTGGCAGTTCTCTAATACTTCTCTATTAAAGGATATGAATTCGAGTGATGAGCCATCATTCTGCATCTCTCACAATATACTCCTCCTCTTGTTGCAAGGGATTTGGGGCTCTTATAGCCAAATAATCTCTAAAAGTTGGACACACGTTCTTATTATGACCTTTAGTTCTTCATGTAACACACCAAACTTCTTTTTCCTTTTCCTTCCCTTTAGCAAGTTCTTGTAACTGAATTATCAATGTTGCTAACTACAACTGAACTTGGGCCATTTTCTCCTATAGGGGATGCTTCAAGTTATGACCTATAAGCCTTGTGACTCAAAAAATAATCCAAAGTAATTTTTTGACCCTTACAACTCTTTGTGTTAACATTGTCTCCACAGGGGATGGCATGCTCCCTGTGAGCTTCCAAGAACACGTAGTTCCAGTGCCTTATCCAAGGGCTATGGAGTCATTATTGAAAGAAAATAAAAAAAACTAAAACTAATATTTACAATGAAAGGAAGCCACTCATGGCTTCAAGAAAAGTATTTCTTCAGAAAATTCCCATTGACTGGGCCACCTAAAAATTCAGTATCATTCAAGCTCTACAATTTAAAAGTGTTATTTTGCAAAACTTCAGAAATCTTGAAAGGACCAATCCACAAGGCTTCGAATTTACCATGTTTACCCTTGTCTTGCCTTTGTGCATCCCATTTGAGCACCAAGTCTCCCAGTTGGAAATATTCCTTCTTCACCTTCTTGTCAAAAGATTCTTTGATTTTCTGCTGATGGATTTGTGCTTTATCAAAGAGATACTCCCTGGTCTGTTGTACTTCCACTAGCTGATGCATCCTCCTGATCATATCATCTGGTTTTCCTTGTTGGTCTTGAAGAAAATTTCCCATAGGTAATGCTAGTTGAGTAGGAAAAACAACCTCGGTTCCATAGACCAACTAAAATGGAGTAGTGCTAATTGATCTCTTGGTAGTTACTCTATCTTCCCACAGAACAAATTTCAGCTTTGAATCCCCTGAATTTTTGTTATCCTCCAATAGTTTTTTGATGATATTTACTAGAATTTTGTTGGAGTATTCTTCCAATCCATTACCTTGAGGGTAATAAGGAGTAGAGTGAATAAGTTGGATCCCAAAATTTTCACAAAACTTGACCAGAGGTTCATCTTTAAAATTTGCAGCATCATCAGTAACAATCTTGTTAGGACAACCAAACCTTTACAAAATGTATTCCAGGAAGACAATGGATACTTTATGTGTTTCATTTCTTATGGGGATGGATTCTATCCACTTGGTGAAATAATCAGTGGCAGTCAGAATCCAACGATGTTGACCACTTGAAGCTCGATGAATTTCTCCAATAAAATATAATCCCCATTACTGGAAAGGACTAGGTACAGTATGGGGTTCAGAGGCAAATATTTTAGTTGTTGCTTGCCTGAGAATTTATGACATTTATCACAGGCCCTGATCTTTGCACATACATCAGTGAATAAACTATGTCATAAGTACCCAGCTCTGAGTATTTTGTATGCTGTAGTCCTCCAAAAATGATGAACTCCACATAGGCTATCATGAAAATCAATCATGGTTTTATTTGCCTATTTTGGATCCAAGCATCTTAAAAGAACCCCTACAGGATCCTTCCAATACAAAACATGATAAAAAATGAAATATCTTATTTCCTTGAGCTTTAAATCCCTCACCTTAATCTTATCAAGTCCAGTAGGAAGCTGCAATGTCAACAAGAAATGGATGAGGTACTTGTATCAATTAAACTCTTTTAACTTTGGGTTGATGTGTGAGTTGTTGCTAGTAATATCAGTCCGTTGATATACAGAATCTTCATTCATGAAATTAACCCCAAGTGCCTTACAATTTGATTCAACTAACAATCTAGCTAAACCTTGTCCTTTCACCATCTTGGTAGGTTTCATCTCAATATCAAACTCCATAATTTTGGAAATCCACTTACTCCTATTTCCATCTATGTCAGGCTGAATTAGAATTTCTTTAACAGAGTTTGAAGGGACATAAGAAATAATTATGGAATGCATAACATATACTTTGAAGGCTTTGAGGGCCTTGACCAAAGAATAATATTTCTTCTCCATGATGTCATATCTAACTTCAACATATTTCAAAGCCCTGTTGAAAAAATAAATAGACTGCTCCATTCCATCTAAGTTTTTCTAAAGGAGGACAACAACTAATGTGTCATTTGAGGAAAAATAAAATATCAGAAATTCTTTTGAATAATTAGGACTGATAAGAATAGGTTCCTCAGTCAGTGCTTGTTTAATTTGATCAAAAGAATTCCTAGCTTCAAGTTTCAATTTTACCTCATTCCCCTTTCTCAGCATGGATGTGATAAATTTAACTAACTTAGCAAAATTGGAAATGAATCTTCTCAAGAAGTTTATCTTACCCAAGAAGGACTGAATCTCTTTCTTGGACCTAGGGAGAGAGATATTCTTGATGGACTCTACTCTACTTGGGTCAATTTTTACCCCTTCAACTGAGACAATATGTCCCAACACCTTATCTTCCTTCATAGAAAAATGGGACTACTTAGGATTAAGTGACAGTCCATATTTTCTGCATTTTAGGAATACCTTCTCCAAATGTTGATAATTCTCTTGATCATATTTTGAAAACATTGTGATGTCATCCAAGTAGATTACCACAAACTTATCCTTTTCTCCAATAAAATAAATATCCATTGCACATTGAAAGGTTTCCTCTACATTCATGAGACCAAAGGGCATCTTGGCATACATGAGTATACCTCAAGGAGTGGTGAATGTTGTCTTTTCCCTGTTTTCAGGTAAAACAAAGATCTGATTGTAGCCTGAAAATCCATCAATCATAGACATCCTTGATGAGCCTGTCACCCTTTGCAAAATATGCTCCATCTTAGGCAATGGGTAATTATCTTTCCTAGAACACCTGTTTAAATTTATGAAATCAACACAAAGTTTGATTTCTCCATTGTTTTTCCTAACAGAGACAAGATTAGCTATTCACTCAGAATACCTCAAAGGTATGATGATCTAAGAATCAAGCAATTTTTTTACCTCCTTCTCCATGATGGGAAACAACATAGGATTGATATGCCTTAGTTTTTGTCTAAATGATTTGGTATCATACTTCAAAGGTATTTTATGCTCAATAATGCGTGTATCATAAGTTTGTAAATCATCATATTTCCAAGCAAAGACATCAAAAAATTCGTTTAACAGCTTGATATACTCATCTCTTTGTTTTTCTGACAGACTACTAGACAGCTTGACATACTTGAGATTTTCATCAGTACCTAGATTTCACTCTGTCAAATCAACATCTTCATTTGAACCTCTCACTTTCACAACCACATCATTACTACCAAATAATATCTCCAAAGGAACCAATCCCTTGGAAATATGATTGCTAGGTAACTGGATAATGTTGTGGTCTGCAATCTTGTCCATGAATTCAGCTTGAGGATTGTTTTCATCATCTGGGTCTTGATTAATGTGAAGGGAAGAAAATTCCTCTAGTGTTTCCAAAAATGTTTTTATTTCAAGATTATCTTCAAAAAAATTCCAATGTTTGACATTGTCTAGTATAGAAGGCCTATACTTTACTTCAACATTGTACTTGAGCTTAGGAGGTAATGGGATTTTAAAGTTACTAGCAAAAAAAACTAGGGAATCAACCAACGTATTCTCTTTTATAGGAACAAAAGATATGTTGAAGGCTAGGAAGAAATTGTCAATAAGATCCCATACCTCATTCTTGTAAGTCCTTAGTCTTGGATTCTTTTCTTGACATATATTTCTGACCTGATGCACAATCAACTCTGCATCTCCAAAAACTGATAATTCTTCAATTTTCAAATCTTTAGCAGCTCTTATCCCCAAAACAAGAGCCTCATATTCTGCTATATTGTTTGCAATCTCAAATTCCAATTTGAAAGATAAAGTTATGACTTCTTGAGAGGGAGAAATGAAAATAAATCCAGCACCAACACTATTTTTAGAAAATGCCCCATCAAAATACATTTTCCAAGTTTGAGCACCTTGTTTGATTGTTCCACATGTTGTTGGTGTTTGATTTCTAATTACCAGAGGTGACTGAGTAATATCAGTGAGTTGTAGAATATTATAAACCAAATCAATGTCAACAACGTAAATAGGATGGTTGGTGGGATTACCTTCATCACTGATAATATAAGCCAGTCGTGCTTCTCTATACAACCTTCTATGTTCACCCCCAAAGATGGGTATGGTGGCATAGGATAGATCCATATGAAATGTTTCTCCCAACCTTTTAATCCATGATCTAGACAATAACATCCCAAACTTGGGGGGAACATATGGAACTACAATATCCATGACTATGCTTTTCATGGGCAATTGGAAGAGAGTAACAACCAAATATTTAATCACCCCAAGGAATTTCACTTTCCTTGAGTCAAAAGAATATAGATCATGATATGCTTTGGTGATATCTAGACCCA
>JZKD02S1969559.1:407060-427234 GCA_000966675.3 Picea glauca | reverse complement strand
AAAGGAGATATAATGGAAGATTTTATAACACCATGAGGTGTTGGAGATGTGATCAAGTAGGACACATTGTTGTTCATTGTAACACCATTAGATGCTACAGTTGTAGTGGATTTGGACACAAATCCCAGAAGTTCTGGAACAGAAGAATAAATTCCATGATGAGGACTTCAAATAGCATGGCTAGAAGAAGGAATGAAGTAATAAAGGGAGACATCTTTGAAAATATGGATGCTCAGAGCTCAAGTTCTGAGGAGTAGGGACATCTACAAAAGTGGGTGAAGAAGACAGAGCGACCATATCAGAATGAAAGGCTGAAGGGGATTTCAAGTGTGTTATCCATAGAGGCATATGTGGGTGACATTGGTATCAGTCACATACATACGCGGGCTGACCTTGAATAGGTCACGTACATACGCGCTCCGTTGTGCAACAGGCCACATATATGTGGAAAATCCTTGGGAGAAAGGCAATGCACATGGTTTGTAGCTTGATGCAATGATATAACTCTATGATGCAGGGGATAACATAGTTTGTTGTAGGTTCTGACACTGCTTGTTGTTGCCTTAAATGTTCACCTTTTGGATTATGTAAAATAAAATCTTGAGTGCATGGCACTAACCTATGATTATGGATTGATGAATTTTCAGTTGAAGAACAATGATGGCTATAACAATGGAGTTATGGCACCTTGGTCATGCAATGTATCTTTATTGGAATCTTACTTGTTGAAAAACTTGATACATGCTTTTGGCATATGAATGGGCCGCATATTGGGACATGTAGTTGATGAGTTGATGAGATGATCATGTTGAGGATTCATGACTTGATCTATGATTGGTACATTGGTAGAGGCACCTACTAGCAGTTTGATTGACACATGTTTTATGGAGGATTTGGCATACAAATATGGGATTCATCATTTTGTGGTATTGATGCATGGTGATGTTTGGTACACTCATATATGGTATATGCTTGATTGGTATTACTTGATTAGCACAACAATTGGTACTTGTTTGATACTTAGTTATGGTACTTGGTTCATGATGGAGACATATCATGAGTGATATGACACTTGTTTGGCATGTTGGTAGATGCACATGGTTGGCATATCGATGGATGCACATGGTTGGCATATTTGTAGATGCACATGGTTGGCATATTGGTGGATGCACATGGTTGGTGTTAGTCTCTATTTTTGCTTTTGATTTTGTGAGAAACCTTAATCCCAAACCCTTCCTACCTATGCTTCATTATCTATTTCCAGTTGATTTTGATCTTTGTTTTTAGTGTCTTATGGTTTGCATTTCAGTTTTTGAATAATTTATTTAAGTTTGGAGTTGTAAGACATGGTTTTAAATGATGTGTCACTTTATATGCCTGTTTGAACTTTACAAATTCAAATTATGCTAAGTCATTAATAGCGCTACGGGAATAGCCTTATTCCCGTAGCACAAAGATATCATGCCTTGATATGTGCTCGTCACCCATATTTCGTTATGATGACACAAATCGTGGTTTGAGAGTTCACATGTGTCCCACAAAATCTTGGAATCATTTAGTGATTCAAACCGTTTCTTAATTGGATTGCTCTGTACCCGCAAAGGACTCATTTCAAATCACCCAATTCTCAATGATCATTATATTGAACCTGTCATTCTATGTATGATTTTGCTGAATTTTAGGTGTAGGTATTTGCTCAGAAGAACGTCATATGCTAACAGATTGCAGGTGGAAAATTCGAACCCGAATCGCGCTAATTATAGAATTGTGTTTTGATGGCACTTAAGAGGAGCGGACAGGTAGTCAGATTAGAACCTGAGGGTGTTGAACTCCTCGAAGATTATCCCCATATGGCTCAAAGGTTCAGAGTTTCCAAGTGGTTTGAATTTCTTACCACTTTTCAAGGTTACGATGAGCAGGTCTCCATGGAGTTTGCACAGAACTTTGATGGTCACGAGGTGGAGATTGGAAATATGTTGATGCTAGTGACAGAACAGAAAATTGCTAGAGCTTGCAGATTGGTGGTCAGAGGAGAAATATGGTGGAAGAAAGAGCATGTGGTTACAGAGTTTGTCAATCAATTCCTGCTTCTAGATAAGAAAATCTGAATTGGAGAAGGGGATTTCCTCACAACTAGATTAGACCTGAATGGCACACTGCTCTAATTGTTATCCATAGGTATATCACCTGCGAAGGTAGATTTTCACTAGTCTATATCTACCACATTAGGATATTAATGCATTTAAATGGTGATTACCCCTTAAATATACATTATTTTCTACTCAAAAGCTTGACAAAGATGTCAAAGAGAGTGCAGTCACTCTCCACCAATGCAAAGAGAAATTTGTTTCACCAAGTCTTAATTAAGACTTTAGTTATGTCTACTTTGAGAGAATTACAGAAGCCTTGGAGCTAGCTCATGCAATATTTAAACCCTAACACACAATCCAACAAACAGATGAAATGGATAAGATGATAAAAAAATATAATATATGAAATGGAAAGGTTGAATATGGAACAAAAACAACCCAGTAGACCTGCACAGGAGAGTGGTTATAGAAATCCAAATCAGTTCAGGAGGCCAAACAATGTACTTCAAATCTTACCAAGAGAAAGAAAAAACCAAGATGACCAAAAGGTTTTGCCTCCTTTTTAGAATACTGCAGTAGATGAAGAGGAAGATGAAGATGATACATAATAATACCTTGCAGTTCATTTGAATGATTCTGAATCATCTCCTCTACATGTGACACAACAGGATTATGAAGATGCTTTGATTGCAAACCAGTTTAAGGAAGGGGATGAAGATGAGATCGTCCAACAGGAACCTAAAAGGAAAATAAATTGCTCAGTATTCTATAAGACCTATAACAAGAGAAACCACCATATCATCAAAGTTGAAGCAGTGTTTTCTGATGACAAAGGCTATTATTTTGCAGAACCAGAAAAACTACAGGAAATACTCTATTTTTTACCTATTATAGTCTTTATCTTCAAGAGAGATTACAAAACATTTGGAGAGGAATTTGTTGAAACCAAAAAAGATTTTTGTTGGGAACATGCCCCTTCACAAAAAAATATCTCTATTTTTACACAACAATCACATTTTAAGGTATTTGAATTAATCTTTGAGGGCTAATTTTCTGATAAAGCTACAGGAAATACTGTGTTATGTTTACCTGTTTTAGTCTTTTTCTTCAAGAGAGGTTGCAGAACATATGGAGATGAATTTGATGAAACCAAAAGATGTTTTTTTTGGGAACATGCCCCTTCACAAAAACCTCTTTTGATTTTTACACAACAACCATATTTTAAGAAATTCGAATTGATCTTTAAGGGCTAATTTTCTAATAAAGCTACAGGAAATACTCTGTTATTTTTACCTGTTTTAGTCTTTTTCTTCAAGAGAGGTTGCAGAATAGCTGGAGATGAAGTTGATGAAAACAAAAGAGGTTTTTGTTGGGAACATGCCCCTTCACAAAAACCTCTCTCTGGTTTTACACAACTATCACCATTTAAGAGATACGAAGAGATTGTTGGACCCTATTTTTCAGGGATTTACCAGATTTGTTTTCCTGAAAAATCTCATGGACAATAGTTGACAAGCCACCTCATCAATTCGAATTGGAGATCATATTGGATCTTCTCCTTGATTATTTGAAAAAATAAACTAAATATAAATGAGGAGGTTTTCAGATCCATTTCTTTTGGATCTTGATAATTATGTATTGTTTCTATATAAACTTTGTAGAATGAGAAGTTAGGGGTGGAAAAATTGGAGATCAAAAGGACTTATTCTAAAACTCCTTGTAAGGCATTATTATTCTATCTGAGACTTAATAGCAAAGGAACATGGATGGTTAGACACTCTTTTCTACTATTTTTTTCTTTCTTCATGCTTGATCTCATTATTCAAACTGCAATGCATTTGTTTTCTTGCTTATTGATTAATACATTAAAGAATTTGTTGTGGTGATTATTTTCAAGTTTTGATTTCAGGTTGATGGTCTTATTTCTTAATGATATTTTGAGATAAGAATTTGTGTGAAGTTGATAAATTGAAAACTTCATTTTCTCTTTCCCTTATTTGTTTAATCCATCTATGTGACTACCTTTTAACCAGTCAATGGGATATCTTTTGTTCTTATTCTAATTTTCTCATTTATTTTATTACCTTGAGCCAGTTTTCAACCACCTTATTCAAAAACCAAACCATAAAAACCCTCAAAACACTTTTGCAATAACTCGATGATGCCCTAGCTTGCCCTCTCACACTCAAGTGCAACTTTAGGGACTAACAGTTGGCATATTGGTAGATGCACATCTTGACATGTTTATAGAGGCATGCGGTTGATACATTACATGGATGATATCTTTTGGCATATTGTATGATGTTGATGTACATGGTTGGTGTACATGGGTGTTGTGCATTCTGGGCACATTTTGGTACATGATGTACTTGGTTGATATATTGTTCATGAATCTCTAATTTTATTGTTGACATATCTTTTTTTTCATGATGTATGGTATGGCACAAAGTTGATGCATAAATAGGTCCAAGGATCGTCATAGAGAGAATGGTTGATCTATGATCTGGTTGAAGATAGGGGGAGACATACCCATAGGGGGATTCATTCTTCTTCCCATGATTCTAGGAGGATATATTTATCAGATGCATACCTAGAAAAGAGCCCTATATTTGAAGAAAGAGCACATAAGCATAATTCCAAGGGGAGCAATGGTCACAGGGGGAATATGAGTGATGTATCTTCATCATTACATCAGAGTGATATCCCTTGTTCAAAATGGGAGAGATTATTCAGAGGAATATCAAAGGCATTCAGACAGGGGGAAAAGACCCAAGGAGATTTCAAGCAGGGGGAGCATCCCCAAGGAGAGAAGACCCTTTTCCATTGATGTCAAAGGGGGAGAGATAGTCACATTGATGTAATTGATGTTTAATGGGGAGAGATAGTCACATTGATATGATTCATGACAATAGATGTAGAGCATGCCTTCTCTACATGTTGACATCAATGATTGGTGTTAACAACAATGTTGGTATTGCCATCAATGCCAAAGGGGGAGATTGTTGGATCATGTTGTCATTGATGCAAATGGTTTGATTGATTGATGTCAATGGATTGATTGATAGTCTTGATTGATTGATGATTGATGAACAATGTACATGTATTTTTCTTGATGATAATGATAGATGTCAAGTGGAAACCAATCGATGAATATGGATCAATAAGCTATCATTGATATGATGCATAGATGAAGATAGATCAATGAGTTGTCATTGATACATGATGAAGATGGATTATTTGATATATTATGCATAGTTTGACTCACTATTTTCTTGTCATGGTACAAATGGATGAACTCCAAAGTGGTCCCCTTATGGTGAAATCCCTCACGGGAAGACACTTTGCGGTTGAATTATGGTTGAGAAAACCCATGCTTGTATGTGGAATAATGAGATGAAGATCAATGATTTTTTTGGTGAAACTATCCTAGATGGATAGTGCTTGTCATGCCATTTTCGGTGGTGTGTGGAATGTCACATAAATCCTCACGGTTTGAGAGTTATGGCCCTCCAAAGTTGAAGGACCCCCATATGATGGCTTGAAGCCCCATAAGGTCAAAGAAGTCAAAGTGCCTCAAAGGATTGTAAATCATTATTTAAATGATAAAGTAAAGTGAAAATTTCAAGGTGGATTATTTAAATAATAAAGAGAAGTGAAAAAATCAAGAAGGAATATTTAAATGATAAAGTATTGGAGAACTTTCTATTTATGGAAAGTGGTTAATCCTAAAATAAGGAAAATGGGTTAAGTGACCTAGATGATGAAAGCATAAATAAGATAGAAATGGTCTCTTGTAGAACATCATTTTTTGTGGATTAATGGAGAGCTTCTAGCGGGATTATCTTTTGGAGTATTGATGGAGAGCTTCTTGTGAGAGCATATTTGGTGTGGATCTCTTGAGCATGATTGAAGATCTATTCTAAGAAAGAGAGTATGAGGAGGATCTCATGGATGCATCAAAGTTTCGGAAATATCGAAGATCTTGACGAAAAAATTCTCGGAGCTTCATAAACCATAGTTTCTGAGGTGTACTGTAGTGAGCCAGGGCGCGTACACACGTGGGCTGCACCACTGACATGTCACGTACCTGTTGTAGATTGATATATGTTGAGGATTTTTGCCTCATCTCAGTTGGTGCTGAGGGTGTAAGTTGAGTCTTGCATTATAGAGTTGGTGCTCCTGTAGAGTTGTACTCTATTTAGTTGTTGCTGAAAAACCCCAAGGATTGTAGTCTGTGATAACGAGAAAATTGTACATACATCTTGTGTTCTTTGTGTTCCTTGTGGTGATGACATATTGATGATCTGTTTTGTTGATATATGTTGTTGATATATGTTCACATTTAACTGGTTATAAATGACAAAAATGAGTAATGAGTAAAAGTTGAATGTTAACTAATGAGTTTTGTGTAAGAGGGAAGCTTTTGTAAAAAGAGCCCCACACTCATTCACCCTCCCCTCTAAGTGTGGTAAGTAAGTGTGTCCAACAAAGAATATCAGAGCTAGTAGAAATGGAGGAAGATTGTTTTGTCGTGGGATTTCATCAGCAAGTGTTGATATGGAAATATCAAATGAGTTCTAATACCAACTTGATCCAAAATATAAACAGAATTTGATACCAATTCATCCTGAAAATCCTTAGATGTCAATTAGTTCATAAGAAGATATTAAACATACGACCATATTCGAAAAATGAAGATCGACTTGACTATTTCCAAAATATCATGTGAAAATGCTTATTTATCCATAAACTTCATTAATTGATAATAACTTGCGGAAATAATGAGTGCCAAAGTAGAGAGAAATAGAGACATCAAATAACATAGCTCATTACATAGTTTGATAGTGGAGTTCCAAACAATTAGACCACTCTATTAATGCTCAAATTCTTGATACAATGATGACTTACATTGGCCATTTTTAAGACACCCTTAAAGTTTGTAACTCTAACCTAGAAACATAGGTCACCACTGAACTCCTCACAAAATTTCGAGAAGAATGAGTATAAACTCGACTATGTCCTGAACATGTGCCCAAAGACCCCACTTTGCACGTATAATGAGACTATGGGTCTCATACATGACAAATGGTAATGAGACTTTCATACATATCACTTTTATATATAACTAACATTACCATCATATTTCTCTCAAAATTCTGAGAAAAATGAGTATAAAGACTTTATACCTCTTTCAAAGAACTCAATAACACACAAAACGAGACAAATCCAAAATAGAAACACCTCTTACATGCAAAACGAGGCAACTTTGCATGAAATTATATTCAAGGTTCTCTTGGAACGAATTCCCATGTTTGTAAAGGGGTCGAAAGCTAGGTTTAAATAGGGCTAGTCAACAAAACTGACCCCCTATATATGCAGGCAACACATAAATACACTTTAAATATTTTGTTGTTGGTTGTTGTGACCAACACACATACATGGCGTAATGGTCAAACCTTTTAGTTAATTCATTGGAACATGTGAGCAAAGGTCATAGGTTCAATCCCCACAGCTTCCCCTTTTGGGTGGATTGTTATACAACTATAACTTAAAATAGAATATTCTTGAAATTTGTTACAACTAATGTCATTGGTTCAATGGTTAGTCTGTTGGATTGATTCCTAGGAGGTCATGGGTTCTATTCCATTCGACCCCCAACCATTTTGATTCTCCCTTAGCCATTATTGGCCAATCAGAGAGTGCCACGTGGCATTCTTTGGTTGGTCTATATGTCTGCACAGTCACTTGCTTGCATCAACACTCTGCCACATCACTCCCCAATAATTTATGCTTCAACGTACAGATGTTTACTGTACCTCCCACCTGTCACTTTCCATGTCATCATACAAATGACACGTAACACTTTTTTATTGGTCCACATGGGTGCCGAAAATGCCAAAAATGAGTGACACGTGACAGCCTCTCATGCTTCCATGTCATCTTGTTGATATCAACATGAGTTCATCCTATCAATTATAATACATGTACATACTTGCCACGTGGAAGCCTATGGGCCTACCACGTGGCACCTCTTCTTTGACTTTTGCCTTGTTTTTCCCAAACTTTAAACGACCATAAATTTCTCATACGAACTCTGTTTGAGCCCATTCAAATTGCATTGGAAAGATCTAGTTGAGATATACGCAATGGAATCAGTTTCATGAGCATTTGAGAAGATCATTTTTTTAGGATTCCGGATCCTCCTGAATCACACCTCCCTAGTGAAGAACTTTTGGACCTCCAAAAGTATGGATCATTCAGAAATGAAGTGAGGATATTTTCGCCTCTCTTTTCTAGTATCATCCATCCTTCCTACTTGGATAATGAACACCTGACTCATCACAATAATAATGAAGACCGAAACAACATTGTTGACCAAGTTAACCACTCCCTTAAATTCACAAACTCCGCCATTCATTATTGCAGCTACTAACCATACTCCACTAATTAGTAATAAACTGAACAAAAAAATTGAATATACATATGCGAAAGAGAATGATCCATCAACATATTTTCCCTTCTTAACATGAACATAATCAACCAAATGACTTGTTTTACTTTCAACAATAGGGTGCAAATATGGATCCTAGATACTAGCATTTTCACGTGACCTGTAGTGAAAACTATCAAATTTGTCTTCATCTGATGAGCTCTCACAATGATCTCAATCCCATCCTTGAAAAGATAATATTTTTTTGTTCCTTGTAGAAAATGGCCTTCATGTCATACAAGTATGGACTTCCCAAAACCATCTCACAAATGTCAAGTGTAACCACGTCTAACTCTACCTCATCAATGAAACTGGATGTGATCACAAATTGTAACTTACATTTCTTAGTTACATGTACCTAAGAATTATCACAATTCCAACCCAAAGGATACGGTCTTGGATGAGGCCTAGTTTCCAATCCCAAACTATGAACAACTTGCTCTAAAATAATATTTACTTGTGATCCACTATCAACAAGTGTATCAATATTCTTGTGCTTTTAGATAACTCGTAAATGAAACAGGTCATTTATTTTCCTTCCATCAGGGATTACTTTAGACTTTGAAGAAGTACGCAAACTAAAACTTGCAACAAAAGTTTTACCTTTAATTTCCATAGTTGTGACCTTAGTTTCATCCTCAAAATATGATCCAAGATCCTACACCATGGTCATGGTCTTCATTTTACCCTTCCTAGGTTTAGCCCACTTTGGCTTCAATTCTTGATGCAACTTCCAACATGTTGCCTCCTCATATCCTTTCTTCTTTCAATGAGAACATGGAGGCTTCTCTTCTTCTTTTCACTTTGACCGCTTCTTGAAGTTATGTGGATTCTTCGACTGCTTCTCAAAGTTATGTGGTTTTCCTTTTCTTTTACCACTAGTTCCCTTGGCCTTATTTCGATCCTCATACATTTCTTCCACCATGGAATTCATTGTCATAAACGCATAAAATAATGTCTCTTTAGTATCGAAAGGATTTGTATTAAAAGAATCCTTGTCTTTTGTTGAAGCCATTTCTTGCTTTCGAAATGAACACCTCGAACCAATCTCAGGAATGTACTCTTCAAACTATCCTTCACCAAGCTTGAGTTTGGAACTCATAAGCCTTCACTTGCAAACAAACATCAAACCATCTATGATACCACATGATCTGAAAATAGAAAATGAGTTTCGATACCAACTTGATCTAAAACATCAACAAAATCTAATACCAATTCAGCCTGAAAATCCTTATATGTCAATTAGTTCATAAGCACACACTAAACATCCGACCAAATTCGGAAAATGAAGATCGACTTGAATATTTGCAAAATATCATGTGAAAACGCTTATTTATCCATAAAATCCATTAATTGATAATAACTTGTCGAAATAATGAGTGCCAAAATATAGAGAAATAAAGACAACAAATAACATAGCTCATTACATAGTTTGATAATAGAGTTCCAAATATTGAGACCACTCTGTTAATGCTCAAATGATTGATACAATGATGACTTACAATGGCCAATTTGAAGAAACCCTTAAATTTTGTTACTCCAACCCAAAAATAGAGGTCACCATTGAACTCCTCACAAAATTTTGAGAAGAATGAGTATAAACTCGACTATGTTCTAAACATGTGCCCACAAACCCCCCTTTGCACATATAACGAGACTACAAGTCTCATACATGAAAAATGGTAATAAGACTTTCATACATAGCACTTTTACATAAAACTAACATCACCATCAGATTTCTCTTAAAATTATGAGAAAAATGAGTATAAACACTCTATACCTCTCTCAAAGAACTCAACAACATGCAAAACGAGACAAATCCAAAATAGGAACACCTCTTGCATACAAAACGAAGAAAATCTGCACAAAATTCTATGCAAGGTTCTCTTGGCACAAATTCCCATGTTTGTATAGGGGTTAGAGGATATGTTTAAATAGGGCTAGTTGGTCAAACCGATCCCCTATATACTTAGGAAACACATAAATACACTTTAATTTTTTTGTTGTTGTTTTTTGTAACCAAAACACATACATGACACAATGGTCAAAACTTTGAGTTAAGTTGTTGGAACATGTGAGTGAAGTTCACGGGTTCAATCCTAACGACCTCCCCTTGTGGGCTTATTGTTATACAATTGTAACTTAAAATAAAATATTCTAGCAATCTATTACAACTAATGTTGTTTCTTCAATGGTTAGTTCATTGGCTTGATTCCTGGTAGCTCATGGGTTCTATTCCATTCAACCCCCAACAATTTTGATTCTCCCTTAGCCATTATTGGCCAATTGGAGAGTGCCATGTGGCATTCTCTGGTTGGTCCACCTATATGCATAGTCACCTACTTGCGTCAACACTTTTCCATGTCACTACTTAGTCATTTCCACATAAGTGTACGGATGTTGACTGTACATGTCACCTATCACCTACCATGTCATCATATGGATGACACGTGGAATTCTTTTATTAGCTCATGTGGGTGCCTGAAAATGCAAAAAATGAGTGACATGTGGCAATCTCTCGTGCTTCCATGTCATTTTTCTGACATCATCATGTCAGTTGTATAACCTATATGGATATTCTGTGTAGCATCCTATGGTTTGTCCATGTGACACCCCTGCTTTGACTTTTTCCATGTTTTTTCCAAACCTTAAACGACCATAACTTTCTCATACGAACTTCATTTGAGCCTGTTCAAATTGTGTTGGAAAGATATCATCAAGATATATGCAATGGATTCATTTTCATGAGCATTCGAGAAGATCATTTTTTTAGCATTCTAGGTCCTCCTGGACCAGGTGCAGAAAGCACGTGAAAAGGCATGGCATGAAAAACATATTAAACAAAAGAATTTGCAGATGGGAGACTTAGTTTTGATCTATGACAACAAATTTTTGCAACACCCTAGAAAGTTCCAAATGCACTGGTTGGGTCCATATGTCATAATATTGGTGACAGAAGCAGTTGTTATTTAGTTGGAGGAATTGAACGGGGAAACCATGGAAGGAATCATAAACGATAGTCAGATGAAATTGTATAGGGACAATCGTGCTTTTGCACACTATTCTGAGTGCACAGTATGTGTACCATAGTATTTGTATTATACTGCATTATAGAGAAAAAAAAAAGAAACAAAAAAGCAATAAAAGAGCTTAAGGCAAGCCATAATAAACATTTGAAGAGACAAGAGAATTGAAGTTCTAAAGTGGGCATTGTTCAAAGAGTCAAAGATGAATAAGAAAATGTTGCAAAAAGGAAGGAAAATTGAACTACATTTGGAAAGGAGAATTGAAGAGCCAGGATAAAGACCTGCGCAGAAGATGAAAAATGAATTAAAGAGCAAACATCGTGGCAAGATGGTGGGAACGCATAATCATAAATGAAAAGCGATGACGAAGATCTTGACAGGATGGAAAATATATACCATGATCCATCAAAATATACAAATTTAATACATAAATGGAAGGAACTGAATGCAAATATGACTGGATGGGACTAAGAATTTTGGCACGAAGAGGAATATAACAAATGGACACGTCCTATAAAAGCATAACAAGAGGTGATGATTAAAGGTTATTGTTGCATGAACATTTGAAGAGAACATAGAGCTAGAGGAGAGCTAGATCTTACGAAAGAGAGAGCCAAGTGTATTGCATACCGAATCAAAGCACAAAGAGCTATGGTACCACCAAAGGTAGGAGCATCCACATCAGGAATGAATAAGCCATGTAGTAAGAATACATCAACACCGATGCAGGAAGAATCCCAAGAGTAGAAGCAACAAATCAAGCATAGAAAACTTCCCCATAGCGTATGTTCCACCTAGAAATCCTACAACAAAGTGAGATGGTAAACAAATGAGAATAAGAATAGAAAACCCCCATGCAAGAAGCAATGCAGAAGGGGACATAACAACCAAAGAAGGATCAAGAAGAAGAATAGGAACACAAAGAACAAGGGAAGAGGACTTTATGCACAACAAGAACCTGGGTATAACAACATTTATGATACTTGAGAAGCAAGAAAAACATCCAACCATATTGAAGGAGAAAGTTAAAATACCTAAAGGATCTCCACGCTTATTCGACTCAATTATTGTTCAGGAAGAATGTTTTAAGTTACCATTTACTACGAAGAAAACATATGAGATTGTGGTGCAGGAAATACAAGCAAAGGAGAAGATCGTAACTGCATATGAGACTTTTGATAAGCTCATTGTGACATTGAAGGGAGCGCATTAGAAAGCCTGAGTGGCTCGAGATGAGCCACAAGTGAGTGTTGGGGGATTTTTGGGACATGAATTTTTGGGACCAGTTTTGGGAACTACGTAGCTCATGCAAAATAAGGAAAGGAAGTTGGTGCACTTTCAAGATCAGTGGGTGTGAAAGGAGGAAAACAATTGTAATACATTAGGCATTTTGGTCCATTGAAAAGGGCTAAGCCCTAATGTAATTGTTTAAATATGTAAGGGTTTTGGGATAAAAAGAAGTGAAACATTAGTAGTCAAGTACTAGTGGAGAGTGAATGAGAGTAAGAATAGCTAAGTGTGCACTATATGCACAAATGTAAGAGTGAAGAGAAACATATAGAAGGATAGGAGAACGACAAGGTCATAATGTATGAGAGCAGTGTGCATATTTTGTAAGGGATGATTCTAAATAATATAATAAGAAGTTGATCGTTGTGGACGTAGCCCAGCTTGGGTGAACCATGTTCAAATATGGTGTCTATGTGTGATGATGTGATCGTTCTGACGATTCTACGCATATGATTCACTTTATGTTATTATGAATATGTTATATGTTGTTATGTTTCTATGCACATGATAAATGGTATAATGAACGAATGCTAAGTGTAATGGTTATGATGAATTCCTCTCATCCCTTCATGAATTTGGAAACCTAGTTTTTGCAATCCCCATAGATACCTCGAGTGAGACTTCACCTTCTTGCGGGTGATGCCGAAAGGGTCAGTATCTTAGGTTTTTGTGGGTGTGTTAATGTTGAACCCTGGTTCTACCCACTATGCGCCAATAGGAGGGTTGTGTTATGATCTGTAGTGACTACAAAATGGATATTCCTAGTGATTTTGGCAATGGTTGTGGACCTTTCTGGACAAGGTTCAATGAGAATATCTTGGTATAATTTCACCAACTCTTGCTCTATGTCTGAATGGGATAGTATAGGTTGGCCTTGGGAATTTTCCATATGGGTGATGCAATTGATATGATGCCTTTGAATCATAGATCTATGGAAACATTTTGAATTTTATTCTCCCTCCTTAGGCTACTAAATTATATATTTATGTCTCCATAGTATTTCCTCATGAGCATATCTCTCCTACAGTTGATGTTTGACCCTTGACTCTTCCACCTTGAGTTGATCTGAGTGACCCTGAGAGAGGATCTATTGTTGGATAGTTTTCATTCTCTATTCCAAGTCTTGTTGAGCTTGAAAAATATTTCCAAAAGTATGTTTATTCCATTCTTTAAGGTGCAATTTGAAGTTCTTCAACTTTTGTTGGAAACAATACATTAGTGTGCTATGAGGAATGGTTGTGTCTGCCCTCATTTATGAAAATTCTCTTAGAAGTCTGGATGGGTCAACCAAAATTTCTCAACTCTAAAGGGCTTGTGTCGTGGAGTGCTAGTAATATCCATCCATAGTTGAATGGGTCGATGATCTAAGCTAGCGACATTGAGTATACTAGATTCCATGAAGTTTCCCTCCAACATTATATTCTCTGAGATTAGGAATTGATCTAAGAATATTGCTATCTGCTGGGAACTTGAACGTTTATTAGACCATGTGTAATCACCATTGATTTTCTCTAGATTTACTAGATGAAAGGATTATATTAGATTCTTTAGACCCTCACTATCACTTTCCAATCTGCAAATACCACCCCTTTTTTCATCCAGTGAGAGTGTTAGGTAGCTAGAGAGGTAGTAATGAGGGCCTAGGGGGCCCATAGTGATAATAGTGGATCATCCACCTTACATTGAATGGCCTCCACTATTATCACTATGGGCCCTCTGGGCCCCCACTACTACCTCTCTAGCTACCTAACAGAGAGGATAATGTTAAATTCCCCTCCTAAAATCCATCTATGATCCCGAATGATGTCCTTTAAACCTACAAGATTTTCCAAGAAGGGAGACTTCTCCATAGGTACATGCAGACCATACAAATTGGTGAGATATCCCTCCTTATCTGAGCCAATAGCCCAAAAGTGAGAATAAATGGTCCATTTGGTAGTAAAGAGTTGATCTAGAATGACAATCATTGGGTTCCAAAGGATGGAAAGACCCCCAACCGATCCTCTAGAATCAATATTAACATAGTCACCATGTCGCCAACATCTTGATAGTATGGTGTCAGCTTCTATGCCAGGACATTTAGTCTCTTGTAGAAATAAAATATATGGATTCTCTGCCATGATACAATTTCGAACGAGTCTCTATTTACTCCTTTCATTTAGGCCCCTAATGTTCCATGAGACAAATATTCATGAGGAAGATGGCGGGGGGATGCGAAAGAATCTCTCATTTAGAAGTTGGATATATCCTGAGTTCACCATGATAAAGCTACCTACTTCATGAATTAATTGTTGGATTGATTTCCTACAATGTCTTTTATCATCCTTTGATAGCTTGCGAGATTCTTTGAGTGGATCTTTGTTTTTACCAAATCCCACACCAAATATGGAGGTAGCCCCAGTCGTGGAGTTTAGGTAGACTTTATGGACCTTCCGAAGTTGATCTGGGGGGAGGGAGAGTAGTTCTTTCTTATGATAAAATTCTTCTAGACTAACTGGATTGATCCTGATGAATTCCTTCTCATATAGTTCAACCTCCTTGTGTCCCCCATCTTCTGTGATCTTATCTTCTCCCATGGGATCTGTAACAGGGATAGGGATGACTTTCTCCAAGACTATCTCTGGGACTTCTTTTACCTTGTTTTGCACATTTCCAACATTTGTTTGTTGAGATATTGCTTCTATATCTTCTAATCTCAGGACTTGATTAGGGATTTCAAAGGAGTTGCTAGTATATGGAGCCTTGGTGGGGTTAAGTGTCATCTTCTTCTGACCTTTCATACATATCCCTTGGACCTGGGTGAAGCAATCCTTTTGTTTCTCATTAGGTGAAGCCTTATCTTTTGAAGGGGCATTGAGCATACAACCCCTAAATATGTGGCCATGCTCGTGACTTTTTCTACACCTGAACGAGATGTGCTCATAATCAATGGTCTGGATACATTCCTCATCTTGGTATTCTAAACATATGGAACTTGGGAGAGGCTTGGATACGTTCATATAAACATAGATCCAAGCATAAGAGGTGTAACGACACTGGTGGGTTGCTTCAATGTTTTTGACATAGATCCCCAAAGTATTGTTGATTTCGGCCAGGATTTCACCTTACCAAAATTCCTGTGGAAGCGAGTAAAAATTGATCCAAACAGGAGCATGGGTGAAATCTTATTTTTTCCGAGACAAATATTTTTGTCCAATATCTTAGATATATCCCAACTGAGTTAAATAAATAAGGCTCGTTCTCAAATATCTAGTCCTTGTCTTCCAAATTGTGGAAGATCATTTTGAAAAGACTCTTAGAGCCCAAATGCATATCAAAATGACCCTTGGGTTTCCATCAGTTTTTTATTCATTTTATCATTTCTCTTTTATAGGGCCAAAGCCCTAAAAATTTCCCAATGAAAACATGATCTCTCATATATTGGGTATGCTCACCTACCCTTTCTGAACTAACCAAATAAATTGGCATCATTGAAACTTGTGGAATGCATTCTCCTAACTCCCACGCCCAAGCCACCTTTCAATGGGAATATTCCATATCAATCTCCATTTCTTTTACTTTTCTCAACTCTACATAAAAGGTCTGGCTTTGAGTCTGCAATGGTGGATCAAAAGGTGGCCTCGATTCTCTTATGCCATCAAGTTCATTCGCAACCACACTTTTTGTGTGAGGCAGTCATGCCCCCTAACCTGCACCTTCCATGGTGGCAACCAATCCCTCGTGTTTACAGGTGGTACCATCGTTGGATTTGAAAAACTTTGGTTATTTCAACGGAACTAGGTTTCAAATCACATCAAACCCTAGCAAAGTGATTCCTAGTGCATGACTTTTTTCCAAAAATCATACTCTCAATATCTTAAAATATACTCTAATCATGAAATATTTGTATAACATACCAACAACGTTAATAACCCTTACTTGTGGATTAATGTTGTTTTCCAATGATATGCCTTCTATTTGTTTTTTAAATCAACTTCATTTCCTAAAAGTGTTTGACGGATTATGAAATACATTGAATGACGGAAAATAAAAGACATTCACACTTATGTGAAATCATGTTTTTTTACTTTTTAGATTGATTGGTCACAAGTTCAAATCCAGAGGGGGTAGGGTATGTATACCTCCGTAGACTTTACCAGTCAAATCGTTGAGCGGAGGGGGTCCCTTGTCCCATAAACAAGGAGGTCTCATACACCAATTAGGTGTCTGGCTTGGCCGTGACCTTAAAAATGGATTATTATTATTATTATTATATTATATGGGATGGCATTGGTCATGATGATATGGATAGACCCCTACTAGTAACCTGAGCATCAACCTTTATCCATTTTAACAATTTTAATTTATTTGGAAATAATTAATATATTTATTAATTTGATTATTCCAAAAGACACCCCTTAATAAATGATAGGTCCTTTACAGAAGATAAAAATGTATATATAATTGTTGGTGGGAAACATTAGATAAATGTACTAGTAATGGGAAAACCACAAGTTTGCATATCTACTAGAGATTTCTATAAACTTCAAGCAACAGTAGGAAGATAAACCAAGAAGCTATGGCACTGATTATTTCATTTGCAAAAGCAATCTTACATATCTACTAAATATTTCTATAAAATTCACAAACCAAAAATTATTCTGTAATGATGTCCCAATTTTGTTGTCTTTAAATTCCTTGTATATGTCCTAAAATAACTTAGATTTATGTTTTATTGTATATGTTCACCTAATTATATAAGTTTGGACTAATTTAAATGTCCCAAAATTTTAGATTTTTTTACTTCTTGCATATGTTCACCAATTATATAATTTTGGAAATATATATATATATATATATATACTTCTTGCATATGTTCACCAATTATATAATTTTGGAAATATATATATATATATATATATAATTTAAATCTTAGATTTTTGTTTTCTTGCATATGATCACTTTTTTTAATTTCTTTTAAAATATTATATATTTTTTTCTTGCATATGGTCACTAGTTCAATTATACAAGTTTGGATTAATTTAGATGTAAATTATATTGTTGAATATTGAATTTGTGCTTATGTTATAGATATATAGACCTTATCCATGGGATTCATATAAATTCCTTGGAAAGTATTTATCATGTAGGATAGCTCATCGATGTCATTTTGAGTCTATCTTCACACTTGCATCCAAAAGTTTGCGAACCCTTGTATCAAAATTCACTTTCTACAAATGTTTGATTATGAATTAATACTTCCTTTTAGTGTCTTTGTAATATCGAGATAACATATTAAATATTGTATAGTTTTTTGTATTTGATATTTGTGTTGTATTAATGTTCTATGATACTTAGTTAATAACAACTTACATAATTGGAAGACTGGGATAATTATAATGGAGTAAGTTAATAAGTGGATAAGGTCAACCTTTTTCTAGTTAAAATTCTTCCCTAAATCTAGTAGGAATTTCATCAAAGGTTATAGTTACACCTTATTAATGGGAACTTTGACCATGGAACTTTTACCATAAAGGTTTTATCTCATTTTAAGAAGACCCAAATTGTCACAATATCCAACAAATAAGTGGATTAAGGTGAAATTTATGTTAGGGTTCCACCCTAACCTCCCAACTACTTAGGTTACTTAGGAGTTAGTTGATTAATGTATACATCCATATTTTTTTAATAAGGCCCATTAGATAGGAGTGGGTATGGTGTGAGATATGAAAAACAATGGGTCATCAACCTACTACCTACCCTTTGATGCAGAAGTATCAGAGTATTTCCAGAAAATTATTTTGTAATTTTTGAAATTAAGTGAGACATGATGAAAAGGACTATCACACACTTGATCTAATGAGAGAACGCATTGTGACTGCATACAAATTTCAAGGGGAAGAAGGACCGGAAGGAGGGATACCACAATATAATACTCCAAGGGAATACAATCAAGGAGGAAAATGAGGATTCAAAGGTCGACGAAGAGGAGGATTCAATAAAGGAAGAGGACCGATTATTTGTTATAATTGTAACCAACATGGGCATTTGGCGCGATATTGTCAGAATTCTTGTACAACATGCACATGTTGTAGAAAACTGGATTATGCACAGAATGTTCAGATGATAACAGTGGAAGAGCATGACGATCAACCAAGGGTAGAAACTGTTACGCACAGAGGATCAAGAACATGAGCTAATGTGATGGAACAAGGAATTCAAACTGACCAGTGGGTTAGGAAAGAAGCAGAACCTCCTCCAAAATTTGACCCACAAAGAGAGAGAGCAACATACAAGCAAGCAAGGAAGGAGTTGCTAGAAACATAATGGGTAGCATTGACCTCGCAACCTGTGGATGACATGCCTCCAACCTACGACCACTCAATGACAGAAAGGATAATTGAGAAGGCAAGTATTCTAAAAAGTTTCTTAAAGTTTTTTTTTATAACTAATGAAGGATGAAACTACATTGAACGCACTGTGTAGGATGATTGACCAGTGCACACAAGTTAAAGAAGCACCTAGTGAAAAATGAGCAATTAACGATGTACAACGCAAGAAAATGATGAATAGGGAATCCTGACTTAATGTCCAGGTAGGAGATTATTATATGGATAATATCATCTTGGATCTGGGATCTGATATGAACGTCATTCCAAAGAAAACATGGGAAATGATGGGAAAACCAAAGTTGATATGGTCACCAATTCAGTTGAGGTTAGAAAATTAACACAAGATTGTCCTGATTGGAAGACTGACAGGGGTTAATGTTAACACCGATGGAGTGTGCAACACAACATATTTTGAAGTAATTGAGATAGTGGATGGTAGTAAACATTATCCATCTTTTCTTGGACTTGATTGGGATTTTGATAACCAAAAAATTGTTGATTTGAAAAAGAGACAAATGATCTTTGAATTAACAGACTTAAGAGTTATTGCACCATTGGATCCCATAGAAGGAAGAAGATATGTGGAACCAACAAGAGGAAAATAACTCGATAACCTTTACAATATAACCACACAAATGGATGATTATATTAATCCTATTGTTGAAGGTGTGCTCAGTTGGCGAAGTATCAGTTCGTGTGCACCCGATTAAGAAGAATCCCTCGAACATTGGAAACAAAATTTACATGAAGTATCTATAAGGAGATATGCTCATATTAACCTCACATTGTGTTGGATTGGAGTTGAGGTATGTGATCCCCTGAAGTATGATGGAATAACAAATGTAGATCCTTTTTGTAAGAGAATTTGAATTGTAGATACCAAATCAATAGAGATTTCTAGCTTTAG
>JZKD02S1969559.1:308803-386305 GCA_000966675.3 Picea glauca | reverse complement strand
CCCTGAAGTATGATGGAATAACAAATGTAGATCCTTTTTGTAAGAGAATTTGAATTGTAGATACCAAATCAATAGAGATTTCTAGCTTTAGATATTGCACTGAAAGTGACTCCTACAATATGGTGGGTTGCGCATAGGGATAGAATATATAATTGACAGAAATGCAAAAGTTGTTATGGGTAAGGTTCAAAACAAAAACTGAAAATTCCATGTAGAAGTATATCGGCTTGAGCTTTCCTATAGATCATCTTACACAATGCACTGTGGCATGGAGCTCAGTACCTAAGCAGGAATGGACGCACTTGTTTATACTGTAACACACCCACTACAGAACTAATATTTTTCGGCTTTTTCCTTCTTTTCCTCGAGGAACAGAATCCTCGAAATCCTATGAGGCCTGATGCAGACCCTACCATCCCTTATCCTTACCCATGTGATCGTTGGATATGACCACAGGCCTTACCAGAGAGGTGCTTCTGGCTTTTGCGATTCGGGAAATCGCGATACAAGTGTTCCCCTACTTTCTGGTTTCTCGAAGTGCCGAAATCTGAAAGGAACCAATAGTTCGTCACATCTAACAATGCCTTGGATTAAACCATGGCATTCCACCTTTTAGAGTTTTGTGTACCGGGTTTTCGCAGGAGAAGAGGATGAGGGGTTCATACCCTTCGATTTTCCGTGTGCCGAAACACCAAAAACCAAATCTACACATGCTAAGCCATATTAGGATTTCACAAGTCGGGAATTTGGGACTAGAGTGTACCGAGGACTTGCCTCTAGATATCTCGGGTGCCGAAATACCGAGACATCAAGATTTGTCCATGCTATTATTATTTCGAGGTTTCGTGGGTCGGGATTTCGGGACTAACGATTACAAGAGATCTTACCCTTAGGTATCCTGAGTACAGAAACACCGAAACATCAAGACCCTAACCACGCTACACTATTTTGGGGTTTCACAAGTTGGGATTTTCGGACTGGCGAGTACAAGAGACTTGCCTCGATATATCCTGGGTGCCGAAACACAGAAACATCAACTTCTAATCATGCTATACTTATTTCGGGGTTTCGTAAGTCGGGATTTTGGCACTGGCGAGTACAAGAGACTTTCCTCTAGATATCCCGGGTACCAAAACACTGAAACATCAACTTCTAATCATGTTATACTTATTTCGGGGTTTCGCAAGTCGGGACTTTGGGACTGGAGAGTACAGGAGACTTGCCTCTAGATATCCCAGGTGCTGAAACATCGAAACACTATATCTCATCCGTGCTATTATCATTTCAGGGTTTCGCAAATCGGGATTTCGGGACTGACGATTACAAGAGGTCTTACCCTTAGGTATCCCGGGTGCCAAAACACCGAAACATCAAGACTCTAACCACGCTACACTATTCTGGGGTTTCGCAAGTCGGGATTTCGGGACTGGCGAGTACAGGAGACTTGCCTCGAGATATCCTGGGTGCCGAAACACCGAAACATCAACTTCTAATCACGCTATACTTATTTCGGGGTTTCGCAAGTCAGGATTTTGGGACTGACGAGTACAAGAGACTTGCCTCTAGATATCCCGGGTGTCAAAACACCCAAACATCAACTTCTAATCATGCTATACTTATTTCGGGGTTTCGCAAATCGGGATTTCGCGACTTGTGAATACAAGGAAACTTGTCCTTGGGTATCCCAGATGCCAAAACGCCGAAACACCAAATTATAACCACGCTATACCATTTTGGGGTTTCACAAGTCAGGATTTCACGACTTGTGAATACAAGGAAACTTGTTCTTGGGTATCCCAGGTGCCAAAACACCGAAACACCAAATTCTGAAGGAACCATTCTTTCTGGTGCAAGGTTTCCAAACTTAGGCCATAAAATCCTTCAACGGACTCTTGGATAATTATCACCAAGCTTGGGGACATGAATGAAAGGACTTCTTAACTTATTGAGTTATGAACTCCATGACAGGGGCAAGGTAAGCTTAGATATTTTACTTAAACAATAGTCCCTTCAAGAAACTCACTCCGGCTCTGGAATATGATGGAGCTTCCCGGAAGGAGGTGCCTTTGGGAAAAAAAACTAGGGCATATAATGGGTTATGTACATGGGTTAAGTCTCCAAGGAATTATCTCGAATCTGAACTTATACATTCTATACTTCAACTGATTATGGTCATTTAAGTATAAGCATGCATTCATTTTTTTGCTGATTGGAACACCAAGAAAACACTTCTATATAGGAACCAATCATTTATAAGTGTACAAACATGAGCATGCATCCAATATATTTAATTCAAGATGTGAGATGTAAAACACTTATCAGAAAGAACAACAAGTATGGCACGACTACTGAGAGGGGTGCTCATTTCCACCCAACCATAGGCTCAACAACTCCAAATGGATTTACCACTAGCCACCCCCGAGCTAGACCACGATGCTTTGAGACTTAGTCTCCTACATACCGCTTGTTGGAAGTCAAGGACGAAGGTTACTCTCCTTCTCCTCTACTCATGACTCATTGTATTTCCTGGAGTTCCTCTGGTTCTCCTTCTATGATCCCTGTCGTGTGTGTGTGTGTCTGTATCTCCATGCTCCACTCTCTCCCTCCTTCCACACTTATTTCCTCCTACGAGGTTGCGTGTGGCACCAAATTCCTTGTCCGATGGTCAGGTCTGAGAGCTTCTACGGATGGGTGATTTTCCCCATCCCCTCATTTACTCTTTGAGGAGCCTCCCCACCTTCCATCCAGGCAGGTAATTCAGTTCGGGGTCTGAGAGTGAGCTTTGGTTTTCCCGAGCACATACAAACCAGTACAATTTTGGTTAAGTGGAAGTTACAACAACCACTCTCGACCCCTTCCACCACCTCTCATCATCCATCGTGGTCTCTTTTCAGCACATCCCCCTCTCAGCAGTCATGCAACATATATTCATATATCATATACATTCCTCGGACATTTTATACAAACGTCCATTAAATCAAACATTCACAATATTTGAGTTTGCCATAGTTCTTGGCCAGTATAGTTATTTTTACAGACTGGGGGAAACAGGGTGTTACAATTCCCTCCCCCTTAAAGGAACATCGTCCTCAATGTTCTATCTATCAATATGACATGTATGTATAGGGGTAAACAAAATTGGATATGCTTGTTTCATGGCATCTTCCATTTCCCATGTAGCCTCATCTGGGCAAAAATGTTTCCACTGCACCTTGACCTGTGCAATGGTTCAGTTCCTGAGCAGGGTTTCCTTTATGTCCAACATGAATTGAGATTCTGGTTGGAATTCTCCCTCCGGTTCCACCTAGATCACAGACTAGTCAACTATATGATTAGAATCATCTACATATTTCTTCAATAATGAAACACAGAAAACATTATGTTCTTTTACTGTGGGAGGAAGTGCTAGCCTATAGGCTACAGGTCCCACTCTATCTAGAATTTCAAAGGGTCCACAATATCGAGGTGCCAACTTGGCACAAGCTCCCATCCTCAGGGAACTCTTCCTGGGCCTAACTCGGAGATATACGTGGTCTCCTGCCTAGAACTCTCTTGGAGTTCTCCTTCTGTCGGCGTAGCTTTTCTGTCGGTTCTGAGCGACCTTTAGATTTTATTTTATCTGAATCACTTGTTGTTCCATTTCTTTCAACATGTCAAGTCCAATGGTAACTTTTTTTACGGGATTACTCCAACTGACTGGATTGTTGCACGACCTACCATAGAGGACTTTGAAAGGACTCATCTTCAGGGATTGTTGGTAGTCGTTGTTGTAGGTGAATTCCACTAGTGGCAGGTAGTCTTCCCACCTTTTGGGTTGATGCATTACATGCATCCTGAGCACGTCCTCTAATATTTGATTCACCCTTTCTGTCTATCCATCGGTTTGAGGGTGATAGGCTGTGCTAAATAGTAAGTTGGTCTCCAAACCAGCCATCAGTGATTTCCAAAAGTTGGAAGTAAATTTCGTGTCTCTGTCAGACACGATCTCTTTTGGCATACCATGCAGTCTAAATATCTCCTTCATGAATACGTTGGCGATGTCTATTGCCTTACAAGTCGACTTGACGGGGATAAAATGAGAGGACTTGCTCAATTTATCCACCACTACCATGATGGCGTCATTTTGTTTGGTCGAGGTTGGTAATACGGTGATGAAATCCATGGAGATGTTTTCCCATTTCCATTCTAGGATTGGTAGAGGTTGTAATAATCCTGCTAGGTCTCTGTGTTTTTCTTTCACCCGTTGGCATTCTATGCATTTGGCTAAGTACTTAGCTATGTCTTTCTTCAATCCAGGCAAATAGAATTGTTTCTTGGTGGCCGTGATCATCTTCTAGTATCCTGGATGAC
The DNA here is from genome assembly GCA_000966675.3 of Picea glauca. Lineage (NCBI taxonomy): Eukaryota > Viridiplantae > Streptophyta > Pinopsida > Pinales > Pinaceae > Picea > Picea glauca. The sequence goes on along the minus strand of JZKD02S1969559.1, from coordinate 381,955 downwards.
CAGTATAGGGTCTTTTGTGCAGTTCATCCATTATGAACCTCTTCAAATCGTCACAATATAGGATATACAATATATTTATGTAAGTGAGTAGACCTCCTTCCATCATTTGCTAGCCTCCATAATTTATCCCTGTGGGTTATTGCTGCAAGTACGAGGTCATGGTATGGAAGAATGTGTTTGTTTCTTGTGCATTTCTGACTCTTTCCTTGACATCTGTCTCGCAGGTGCTTACCACTGCCAGGTGAATTGTTTTCATGCTTCTGCTAAGGGCATCGACCACCCTATTTTCCTTTCCATTAATATGTTTGATTTCAAAATCAAACTCGCTGAGGAGGGCCATCCACCTAGCTTGTCTGGCATTGAGCTTTGGTTGGTCAAACAGATATCGCAATCCACAGTGGTCTATCATAAGTACAATTTTTCTTCCCAAGAGGTAATGCCTTCGCATTTTCAAGGCGTGTACTATGGTGGCCAGCTGTAGATCATGGGTCACATAATTGGCTTCGTGCTCATTCAATTTTTGGGATTCATAGCAGACCACACTTCCACCTTGCATAATGACTCCTTCGAGCCCTTCCTTACAGGCATCTGTGCACATGAGGAAGTCAACTTCGGAATCGACGATCTTCAGTATGGGTGCGTGGGTCAGTAGATGTTTCAGGGTTTGAAATATTTCTTGACATTTTTGTGTCCACGTGAATTTTGTCCCCTTCTTCTGGAGGGCAATGATTGGACTCCCAATCTTGGAGAATCCTTTTATAAATCTTCTATAGTATCCTACCAAGCCCATAAAGGATTTGATATCTGAAACGTCCTTTGGGGTAGGCCATTCCATGATAGACTTGATCTTATTAGGGTCTACTGCTACCCCTTCTTCAGATAGGACATGGCCCAAGTAATGTATTTGCTTCTGGAAAAAGTCACACTTGCTAAATTTGGCATAGAGTTGATGTTCTCTTAGCACTTGAAGCACAAGCCTAAGGTGTTCCTCATGTTCCTCTCTATTCTTGGAGTAAATTAATATGTCGTCAATAAAAACCAGCATAAATTTGTCTAGGAATTTGCTAAGCACGTTGTTCATCAAGCACATAAAAGTGGTAGGGGTATTGGTCAATCTGAATGGTACTACCACAAACTCGTAGTGACCATATATCATCCTGAACGCAATTTTGTGGATGTCTTCACCCTTGATTCGGACTTGGTGGTATCCAGATCTCAAGTCAATCTTTGAGAAGATAGAGGCACCTCCCAATTCATCAAACAAGTCATCGATCATGGGCAAGGGGTACTTGTTCTTTATGGTTACCTTATTGAGTTGTCTATAATCTATACACACTCGTAGGGTACCATATTTCTTTTTCAAAAATAGGACTGGTTCTCCCCATGGAGACATGCTGGGCCAGATATAGCCTTTGTCCATCATTTCTTTCAGTTGTAATTTAAGTTCAACTAGCTCAGGTGTGATCATCCTGTAGGGTGTCCTAGACACTGGCACCGCTCCTAGTGCAAGTTCTATTGAGAAGTCGATGTCCCTTCTCGGAGGTAAACCTGGTACCTCTTCCAGGAATACATCTCTATATTCTCTCAGTGTGGGGTGGTATTTGAAGTTTGGTTTGTCACCTTCAATTGTTTTTAACACCTGTATTGCATATAGTGGACATCCTTTTCTACAATACTTTCTCATTTGAAGAGATGATATTCGTCTCACCGAGACAGGTTTTTGAATCCCTTGAAGGGTTATTCTCCTTTCGTCTTCACTTACACATTCAAGGGTTTTATGGTAACAGTCCAGTTTCGCTTTATGGGTGGCTAGAATTTCCATACCAATCAACAGATCATACGATCCCAGCAGTAATATGTTAAGGGTTTCTTGGGTGGGGAATTCGCCCATAATGAATTAGCAGGCCGGTATGACCTCTGCTACCCTTCTTTTGGTGCCACTGGCTAACTGTACCAACCACGGCTTGGCATTTTTATGTGGCTGTAGTTTACATTTATCCACATCCATAGGGGCTATATAACTCAAATTTGAACCAGGGTCAATTAGAATAGACACTAGATGGTTGGTGATCATACCTTCGATTTCCACCACTGAAGCTTGGTGGTCAGCTTGGTTATTATCCAAGGCTGCATAAATTTGTGGTACACTCCTGGCCACATTATTGACGGTGGTAGCTTCTTGAACGTTGTAAATTCTTTGGCTATTCTTATGTCGGTGCAGGTAGTCCCTCAGTAGATGTTCTTCTCCACATCCCCAACATTTCAAAGGTTCTCTCTTTGGGTTATCAGTCTTTACTGGGGTAGACCTAGGAAGTTTATTTCCGCTCAAGGAGGGAAAGTTCTGTTGGTGTACACTTCAAGCTGGGAAGCTCAACCTTGAGTTCTTCTTATAGTTCTTAAATCTTGGGGATTTAAACCCCCTTTTCTAGAATCCTGAACTATTCTTCTGCTTCCATCCTTCGCGAGGTGTTGTCTGATACCCAAGTTGTTCATAACAATATCTTGCCTTTCAGATAGTATCTTCTAGGGTCTTTGGTTCATCAAATTCAATCTTGTTCTGATAGTCCTTAGGTAGTCCAGTGATGAATCGTTGCACCTTTTCCTTTTCTGCTTTTATGTAGGGTACATACCTCAGCAACTCGAGGAATCTGTTGACATATTCCTCTATGGTGAGTTTCCCCAGCTTGAGTTCATAGAATTATTTAGTCTTTTCGTCGAAGTATTTTTCCGACAGATATTTCTTCCTAAAGTATCTCTCAAACCGTTCCCAAAAGAAGTCTTCTTCGTGAATCCCTTTTACATTCTTAAGGTCTTCCCACCAAATGGAAGCCTTTCCATTCAAGTTGAAGGTGGCTACTTGGGCCTTCAAGTTTTCTGAGAAGTCATGAACTCTGAAATACTTCTTTAGTCCAAGCAACCAAGCCTCCGCTTCCTCTCCCTTCTTTATTTCACCATCGAAGGAGGGTGGTTTGGCCTTCTCGAATTCTTCAAGATTTTGACTCTTGGTAAGTTTATGCTTCTTTTGTTTTCTTCGGAAATGAGAACTAGTTATGCTGCTAGAAGATCCCTCCAGGTCGCTAGCTTCCTTTCCAGAGAAATCATCCGACGCTTGTCCCTTATCTCTGGGATGGACCTTTCTCGAGGTGTTCCTCTCAGTGTAGCCACTGACATGACCACGTTTCTGTATCTCGGGTTTTTGCTGCAATTGTCTTTGTATGTCGGATAAGCTCTGCAATAAAACTGCATTAATTTCTGTTTGTTTTTCTTGCTCTTTTATCATCCTCTCGTTGTCAGCCTTGCAGCTCTGCAATTTGACCATGAGGCTCCTCACAGTATCAACTAGATCTGGAGGGGTCCCTACCGGCCTCCTTTCATCAAACTCTTCGTCTCTATTGTGGGAGCCCTCTCCTACTTCATGGTGAGTCACCATTCTATACGTTTGTAATTTCCCGCGGTTGATCTTCCGCTTGTGTGCAAAAGAAAACCGTTGGTTGTTAGTCAATATTTACATTCATTTATGACTAGTACATAATTCATATATTTCACATGCACACACACAATAGGAGTTTTCATTCTTAACTTCGACTTTTAATTGAGGGGGTCAAGATAAGGAGTTACTCCTTTTAACAGTACTCTGAATGGAGTTTCTGCGTAATCTGTTCATGAGCCCAAGAACGCCAAGTTTTGTAACCATGCTCTGATACCAATTTGTAACACACCCACTACAGGAACTAATATTTTTCGGATTTTTCCTTCTTTTCCCCAAGGAATAGAAACCTCGAATTCATATGGGGCCTGATGCAGACCCTACCATCCCTTATCCTTACTCATGTGATCATTGGCTATGACCACAGGCCTTACCGGAGAGGTTCTTCTAGCTTTTGCGATTCGAGAAATCGTGATACAAGTGTTCCCCTGCTTTCTGGTTTCTCGAAGTGTCGAAATATGAAAGGAACCAACAGTTCGTCACATCTAACAATGCCTTGGATTAAAACCTGGAATTCCACCTTTTGGAGTTTCACGTACCAGGTTTTCACGGAAAAAGAGGATGAGGGGTTCATACCCTTTGGTTTTCAGGGTGATGAAACACAAAAAACCAAATCTACACACGCTAAGCCATATCGGGATTTCACGAGTCGGGAATTTAGGACTGGCGTGTACCGGGGACTTTCCTCTAGATATCCCAGGTGCCGAAATACCGAGACATCAAGATTTATCCGTGCTATTATTATTTTTGGATTTCGGGACTAACGATGACAAGAGATCTTACCCTTATGTATCCCAGGTGCTGAAACACCGATACATCAAGACTCTAACAATGCTACACTATTCCGGGGTTTCGCAAGTCGGGATTTCGGGACTGGCGAGTACAGGAGACTTGCCTCGAGATATCTTGGGTGCCAAAACACTGAAACATCAACTTCTAATCACGCTATACTTATTTTGGGGTTTCGCAAGTCGGGATTTCGGGACTGGAAAGTATAGGAGACTTGCCTCTAGATATCCCGGGTACAGAAACACTGAAACATCAAATTCTAATCACGCTATACTTATTTTGGGGTTTCACAAGTCAAGATTTTGGGATTGGTGAGTACAGGAGACTTGCCTCTAGATATCCTCAGTGTTGAAACGCCGAAACACCAACTTATAACCACGCTATACCATTTCGGGGTTTCGCAAGTCGGGGTTTCGCAAGTCAGGATTTCACGACTTGTGAATACAAGGAAACTTGTCCTTGGGTATCCCGAGTGCTGAAACCCAAAAACACCAAATTCTAAGGGAATCGTTCTTTCTGGTGCAAGTTTTCCAAACTTAGGCCATAAAATCCTTCAACGGACTCTTGGATAATTATCACCAGGATTGGGGACATGACTGAAAGGCCTTCTTAACTTATCGAGTTATGAACTATGTGACAAGGGTGAGGTAAGCTTCGATATTTTACTTAAACAATAGTCCCTTCAAGAAACTCACTCCGGCTTTGGAATATGATGGAGCTTCCCGGAAGGAGGTGCCTTCGGGAAAACAAAACAGGGCATATCATGGGTCATGTACATGGGGTAACTCTCCAGGGAATGAGCTCGAATATGAACTTATGGTCATTTTAAACCAATTATGGTCATTTAAGTATAAGCATGCATTCATTTTGTTGTTGATCAAAACACTAGGGAAACATTTCTATATAGGAACCAATCATTTATAAGTGTACAAACACGAGAATGCATCCATTATATTTAACTCAAGATGCGAGATGTAAAACACTTATCAGAAAGAACACCAAGTATGGCACGACTGCTGAGAGGGGTGCTCGTTTCCACCCAACTATAGGCTCAGTGACTCCAAATTGATTTACCACTAGCCACCCCCGAGCTAGACCACGATGCTTTGAGACTCAGTCTCTTACTTCCCACTCGTTGGAAGTCGAGGACGAAGGTTAATCTCCTTCTCCTTTGCTCATGACTCACTGTATTTCCCGGAGTTCCTCTGGTTCTCCTTCCGCGATCTCTATCACGTGTGTGTGTGTGTGTGTGTCTGTATCTCCATGCTCCGCTCTCTCCCTCCTTCCACACTTCTTTCCTCCTATGAGGTTGTGTGTGGCACGAAATTTCCTGTCCGATGGTTAGGTCTAAGAGCTTCTAAAGATGGGTGGTTCACCCCATCCCCTCATTTACTCTTTGAGGAGCCTCCCCACCTACCATCTGGGCGGGTAATTCATTTCGGGGTCTGAGAGTGAGCTTTGGTTTTCCCGAGCACGTACAAACCAGTACGGTTTTGGTTCGGTGGAAGTTAATGCAGCCACTCCCAGCCCCTTCCACCACCTCTGATCATCCATCGTGGTCTCTTTTTAGCACATCCCCCTCTCAGTATTCATGCAACATATATCCATACATTATATACACTCCTCGAACCTTTTATACAAAGGTCCGTTAAATCAAACATTCACAATCTTTGAGTTTGCCATAGTTCTTGGCCAGTATAGTTATTTTTACAAACTGGGGCAAACAGGGTGTTACAATTCCCTCCCCCTTAAAGGAACATCATCCTTGATGTTCTATCTATCAATATGACATGTATGTACAGGGGTAAAAAAAATCGGATATGCTTGTTTCATGGCATCTTCCATTTCCCATGTAGCCTCATCTGGGCCAAAATGTTTCCACTCCACCTTGACATGTGCAATGGTTCGGTTCCTGAGTGGGGTTTCCTTTCTGTCTAGTATGCATTGAGGTTCTGGTAGGAATTCTCCCTCCTGTACCACTTGGATCACGGACCAGTCAATTATATGATTAGAATCATCTACATATTTCTTCCATAATGAAACATGGAAAACATTATGTGCTTTTACTGTGGGAGGAAGTGCTAGCCTATAGGCTACAGGTCCCACTCTATATAGAATTTCAAAGGGTCCACAATATCAAGGTGCCAACTTGGCACAAGCTCCCATCCTCATGGAACTCTTCCTGGGCCTAACTCGTAGATATACATGGTCTCCCTCCTGGAACTCTCTTGGATTTCTTCTTCTGTCAGCGTAGCTTTTCTGTCGATTCTGAGCGACCTTTAGATTTTGTTTTATTTGAATCACTTGTTGTTCCATTTCTTTCAACATGTCGGGTCCAATGGTAACTCTGTTTACGGGATTACTCCAACTAATTGGAGTGTTGCACGGCCTACCATAGAGGACTTCGAAAGGACTCATCTTAAGGGATTGTTGGTAGCCGTTGTTGTAGGCAAATTCCAATAGTGGCAGGTAGTCTTCCCACCTTTTGGGTTGATGCATTACATACAGCCTGAGCATTTCCTCGAATATTTGATTCACCCTTTCCGTCTTTCCATCGGTTTGAGGGTGATAGGCTGTGCTAAATAGTAAGTTGGTCTCCAAAACAACCATCAGTGATTTCCAAAAGTTGGAAGTAAATTCCGTGTCTCTGTCAGACACGATCTCTTTTGGCATACCATGCAGTCTGAATATTTCCTTCATGAATACGTTGGCTATGTCTATTGCCTTACAAGTCGACTTGATGGGGATAAAATGAGCGGACTTGCTCAATTTATCCACCACTACCATGATGGCGTCATTTTGTTTGGTCAAGGTTGGTAATCCGGTGATGAAATCCATGGAGATGGTTTCCCATTTCCATTCCGGAATTGGTAGAGGTTGTAATAATCCTACTGGGTGTCGGTGTTCTGCTTTCACCCATTGGAATTCTATGCATTTGGCTAAGTACTCAACTATGTATTTCTTCAATCCAGGCCAATAGAATTGTTTCCTGGTGGCCGTGATCATCTTCTGGTATCCTGGATGACCAGTATAGGGTATTTTGTGCAGTTCATCCATTATGAACCTCTTCAAGTCGTCACAATCTGGGATATACAATATGTTTATGTAAGTGAGTAGACCTCCTTCCATCATTTGGTATCCTCCATACTTTATCCCTGTGGGTTCTTGCTGCAGGTACGAGGTCACGGTCTGGAAGAATGTGTCTGTTTCTTATGCATTTTTTACTCTTTCCTTGACATCCGTCTCGCAGGTGCTTACGGTTGACAAGTGAATTTTTTTCATGCTTCTGCTAAGGGCATCAACCACAATATTTTCCTTTCCCTTAATATGTTTGATTTCAAAATCAAACTCACTGAGGAGGGCCATCCACCTAGATTGTCTAGCATTGAGCTTTGGTCTGTCAAACAGATATCGCAATCCACAGTGGTCTGTCATAAGTACAAATTTTCTTCCCAGGAGGTAATGCCTCCACATTTTTAAAGCGTGTACTATGGCAGCCAGTTCTAGATCATGGGTCACATAGTTGGCTTCATGCTCATTCAATTTTTGGGATTCATAGCAGACCACACTTCCACCTTGCATAAGGACTCCTCCGAGCCCTTCCTTACAGACATCTGTGCACACGAGGAAGTCATATTTGGAATCGGTGATCTTCAGTACATGTGCGTGAGTCAGTAGATGTTTCAAGGTTTGAAATCTTTCTTCACATTTTTTTGTCCACATGAATTTTGTCCCCTTCTTTTGGAGGGCAGTGATTGGACTCCCAATCTTGGAGAATCCTTTTATAAATCTCCTATAGTATCCTGCCAAGCCCATAAAGGATCTGATATTTGAAACGTCCTTCGGGGTAGGCCATTTCATGATAGACCTGATCTTATCAGGGTCTACTGCTACCCCTTCTTCATATATTACATAGCCCAAGTAATGTATTTGCTTCTGGAAAAAGTCACACTTGCTAAATTTGGCATAGAGTTGATGTTCTCTTAGCACTTGAAGCACAAGCCTAAGGTGTTCCTCATGTTCCTCTCTATTCTTGGAGTAAATTAACATGTCATCAATAAAAACCAGCACAAATTTGTCTAGGAATTTGCTGAGCACGTTGTTCATCAAGCACATAAAAGTGGCAGGGGAATTGGTCAATCCGAATGGTACTACCACAAACTCGTAGTGACCATATCTCGTCCTGAAGGCAATTTTGTGGATGTCTTCGCCCTTGATTCAGACTTGGTGGTATCTAGATCTCAAGTCAATCTTCGAGAAGATAGAGGCACCTCCCAATTCATCGAACAAGTCATCGATCCTGGGTAAGGGGTACTTGTTCTTTATGGTTACCTTATTGAGTTGTCTATAACCTATACACAGTCGGAGGGTACCGTCTTTCTTTTTCACAAATAGGATTGGTGCTCCCCATGGAGACACGCTGGGATGGATATAGCCTTTGTCCATCATTTCTTTTAGTTGTAATTTAAGTTCAACTAGCTCAGGTGTGCTCATCCTGTAGGGTGTCCTAGACACTAGCACCGCTCCTGGTGCAAGTTCTATTGAGAAGTCGATGTCCCTTCTTGGAGGTAAACCTGGTACCTCTTCCAGGAATACATCTATGTATTCTCTCAGTGTGGGGTGGTCTTCGAAGCTTGGTTTGTCACCTTCAATTGTTTTTAACACCTGTATTGCATATAGTGGACATCCTTTTCTACAATACTTTCTCATTTGAAGAGTTGATATTTGTCTCACCAAGACAGGTTTTTGGATCCCTTGAAGGGTTATTCTCCTTCCGTCTTCACTTACACATTCCAAGGTTTTATGGTAACAGTCCAGTTTGTCTTTATGGGTGGCTAGCTAGTCCATACCAATCAACAGATCATACGATCCCAGGGGTAATATGTTAAGGGTTGTTTGGGTGGGGAATTCGCCCATAATGAATTGGCAGGCCGGTATGACCTTTGCTACCCTTCTTTTGGTGCCAGTGGCTAATTGTACCAACCATGGCTTGGAATTTTTATGTGGTTGTAGTTTACATTTATCCACAACCTTAGGGGCTATATAACTCAAATTTGAACCCGGGTCAATCATAATAGACACTAGATGGTTGGTGATCATACCTTCGATTTCCACCACTGAAGCTTGGTGGTCAGCTTGGTTATTATCCAAGGCTGCATAAATTTGTGGTACACTCCTGGCCACGTTATTGACGGTGGTAGCTTCTTGAAAATTGTAAATTCTTCGGCTATTCTGTTGTCGGTGCGGGCAGTCCCTCAGTAGATGTTCTTCTCCACATCCCCAACATTTCAAAGCTTCTCTCTTTGGGTTATTAGTCTTTACTGGGGCATATCTAGGAAGTTTATTTCCGCTCAAGGAGGGAAATTTTTGCTGGTGTACACTTCAGGCTAGGAAGCTCAACCTTGAGTTCTTCTTATAGTCCTTAAATCTTGGGGATTTAAACCCCTTTTTCTAGAATCCTGAACTATTCTTCTTCTTCCAGCCTTCGTGAGGTCCTGTTCGATGCCCAAGCTATTCATAACAATATCTTGCCTTTCGGATAGTATCTTCTAGGGTATTTGGTTCGTCAAATTCAATCATGTTCTGATAGTCCTTAGGTAGTCCACTGATGAATCGTTGCACCTTTTCCTTTTCTTCTTTTATGTAGGGTACATACCTCAGCAACTCGAGGAATCTGCTGACATATTCCTCTATGGTGAGTTTCCCCAGCTTGAGTTCATAGAATTATTTAGTCTTTTCGTCGAAGTATTTTTCTGACAGATATTTCTTCCTGAAGTATTTCTCAAACCATTCCCAAGACAGGTCTTCTTCGTGAATCCCTTTTACATTCTTAAGGTCTTCCCACCAAATGGAAGCCTTTCCATTCAAATTGAAGGTGGCTACTCGAGCCTTCAAGTTTTCTGAGAAGTCATGGACTCTGAAATACTACTTTAGTCCAAGCAGCCAGGCCTCCGCTTCCTCTCCCTTCTTTATTTCACCGTCGAAGGAGGGTGGTATGGCCTTCTTGAACTCTTCGATATCTTGACTCTTGGTAAGATTCTGCTTCTTTCATTTTCTTCAGGAATGTGAACTAGTTCTGCTGCTAGAAGATCCCTCCAAGTCGCCAGCTTCCTTTTAATAGAAATCATCCGACGCTTGTCCCTTATCTCTGGGGTGGACCTTTCTCGAGGTGCTCCTCTCAGTGTGGCCACTGACATGACCATGTTTTTGTATATTAGGTTCATGCTGCAATTGTCTTTGTATGTCGGATAAGCTCTATAGTAAAACTGCATTAATTTATGTTTACTTCTCTTTCTCTTTTATCATCCTCTCGTTGTCAGCCTTGCAGCTATGCAATTCGACCATGAGGCTCCTCACAGTCTCAGCTAGATATAGAGGGGTTCCTACTGCCCTCCTTTCGTCAGACTCTTCGTCTCTATTGTGGGAGCCCTCCCCCACTTCATGGTGAGTCGCCATTCTATACGTCTGTAATTTCCTGCGGTTGATCTTCCGCTTGTGTGCAAAAGAAAAACGTTGGTTGTTAGTCAATATTTATATTCATTTATTACTAGTACATAATTCATATTTTTCACATGCACACACACAATAGGAGTTTTCATTCATAACTTCGAATTTTAATTGAGGGGGTCAAGATAAGGAGTTACTCCTTTTAATAGTACTCCGAATGGAGTTTCTACGCAATCCGTTCATGAGCCCAAGCAGGCCAAGTGTTGTAACCATGCTCTGATACCAATTTGTAACACACCCACTACGGGAACTAATTTTTTTGGCTTTTTCCTTCTTTTCCTCGAGGAACAGAAACCTTGAATTCCTATGGGGCCTGATGTAGACCCTACCATCCCTTATCCTTACCCATGTGATCATTGTCTATGACCATAGGCCTTACCGGAGAGGTTCTTCTGGCTTTCGCGATTCGGGAAATCGCGATACAAGCATTCCCCTTCTCCTTACCGGAGAGGTTCTTCTGGATTTCGCGATTCGGGAAATCGCGATACAGGTGTTCCCCTTCTTTCTAGTTTCTCGAAGTGCCAAAATCCAAAAGGAACCAACAGTGCATCACATATAACAATGCCTTGTATTAAAACCTGACATTCCACCTTTCAGAGTTTCATGTACCGGGTTTTCATGGAAAAAGAGGACGAGGGGTTCATACCCTTTGGTTTTCCGGGTGCCGAAATACTGAAAACAAAATCTACACACGCTAAGCCATATCGAGATTTCATGAGTCGGGAATTCGGGACTGGCGTGTATCAGGGACTTGCCTCTAGATATCCCGGGTGCCGAAATAACGAGACATCAAGATTTCTCCGTGCTATTATTATTTCGTGGTTTCGTAGATCGGGATTTCAGGACTAACGATTACAAGAGATCTTACCCTTAGGTATCCCAGGTCCCAAAACACCGAAACATCAAGACTCTAACCACGCGACACTATTCCTAGGTTTTGCAAGTCAAGATTTCAGGACTGGTGAGTACAAGAGACTTTCCTCGAGATATCTTGGGTGTCGAAACACGGAAACATCAAATTCTAATCACGCTATACTTATTTCAGGGTTTCGCAAGTCAGGATTTCAGGACTGGCGAGTACAAGAGACTTGCCTCTAGATATCGCGGGTACCGAAACATCCACTTCTAATCACGCTATACTTATTTCGGGGTTTTGCAAGTTGGGATTTCAAGACTGGTGAGTACAGGAGACTTGCCTCTAGATATCCCGGGTGCCGAAACATCGAAACACTATATCTTATCTGCGCTATTATCATTTCAGGGTTTCGCAAATCGAGATTTTGGGACTGACGATTACAAGAGGTCTTACCCTTAGGTATCCCAGGTTCTGAAACATCAAGACTCTAACCACGCTACACTATTCCAGGGTTACGCAAGTCAGGATTTCGAGACTGGCGAGTACAGGAGACTTGCCTCAAGATATCCCGGGTGTCGAAACACCGAAACATCAACTTCTAATCATGCTATACTTATTTCAGGGTTTTGCAAGTCAGGATTTTGGGACAAGCGAGTACAGGAGACTTGCCTCTAGATATCCTGGGTGCCGAAACACCGAAACATCAACTTCTAATCATGCTATACTTATGTCAGGGTTTCGCAAGTCAGGATTTCATGACTTATGAATACAAGGAAACTTGTCCTTGGGTATCCTGGATGTCGAAACGTCAAAACACCAAATTCTAACCACACTATACCATTTCGGGGTTTCGCAAGTCGAGATTTCACGACTTGTGAATACAAGGAAACTTTTCCTTGGGTATCCTGGGTGCCGAAACGCCGAAACACCAAATTATAAGGGAACCATTCTTTCTGGTGCAAGGTTTCCAAACTTAGGCCATAAAATCCTTCAACGGACTCTTGGATAATTATCACAAGGCTTGGAGACATGACTGAAAGGCCTTCTTAACTTATCGAGTTATGAACTCTGTGACAGGGGTGAGGTAAGCTTAGATATTTTACTTAAACAGTAGTCCCTTCAAGAAACTCACTCCGACTCTAGAATATGATGGAGCTTCTCGGAAAGAGGTGCCTTCGGGAAAAAAAACCAGGGAATATCATGGGTCATGTACATGGGGTAACTCTCCAAGGAACGAGCTCGAATCTGAACTTATACATTCTATACGTAAACTTATTATGGTCATTTAAGTATAAGCATGCATTCATTTTGTTGTTGATCGAAACACCAGGCAAACACTTCTATACAGGAACCAATCATTTATAAGTGTACAAACATGAGCATGCATCGATTATATTTAATTCAATGTGCGAGATGTAAAACACTTATCAGAAAGAACAACAAGTATGGCATGACTATTGAGAGGGGTGCTCGTTTCCACCCAACTATAGGCTCAACGACTCCAAATGGATTTACCACTAGCCACCCCCAAGCTAGACCACGATGCTTTGAGACTCAGTCTCTTGCTTCCCACTCGTCGGAAGTCGAGGACGAAGGTTACTCTCCTTCTCCTTTGCTCATGACACACTGTATTTCCTGGAGTTCCTCTGGTTCTCCTTCCGTGATCCCTATTGCGTGTGTGTGTGCGTCAGTATCTCCATGCTCCACTCTCTCCCTCCTTCCACACTTCTTTCCTCCTACGAGGTTGTGTGTGGCATGAAATTCCCTGTCCGATGGTCAGGTCTAAGAGATTATACAGATGGGCGGTTCACCCCATCCCCTCATTTACTCTTTGAGGAGCCTCCCCACCTACCATCCGGGTGCGTAATTCATTTCAGGGTCTGAGAGTGAGCTTTGGTTTTCTCGAGCACGTACAAACCAGTACGGTTTTGGTTTAGTGGAATTTAACGCAGCCACTCCTGGCCCCTCCCAACACCTCTCATCAGCCATCGTGGTCTCTTTTCAGCACATCCCCCTCTTAGCAGTCATGCAACATATATTCATACATCATATACATTCCTCGAACCTTTTATACAAAGGTCTGTTAAATCAAACATTCACAATCTTTGAGTTTGCCATAGTTCTTGGCCAGTATAGTTATTTTTACAGACTGGGGGAAACAGGGTGTTACAATTCCCTCCCCCTTAAAGGAACATCGTCCTCGATGTTCTATCTATCAATATGACATGTATGTACAGGGGTAAACAAAATCAGATATGCTTGTTTCATGGCATCTTCCATTTCCCATGTAGCCTCATCTGGGCCAAAATGTTTTCACTGCACCTTGACCTATGAAATGGTTCGGTTAATGAGCAGGGTTTCCTTTCTATCCAGTATACATGGAGGTTCTGGTAGGAATTCTCCCTCGGGTTCCACCTGGATCACAGACTAGTCAATTATATGATTAGAATCATGTACATATTTATTCAATAATGAAACATGGAAAACATTATTTTCTTTTACTATGGGAGGAAGTGTTAGCCTATAGGCTACAGGTCCCACTCTATCTAGAATTCCAAAGGGTCCACAATACCAAGGTTCCAACTTGGCACAAGCTCCCATCCTCAAGTAACTCTTCCTGGGCCTAACTTGGAGATATACGTGGTCTCCCACCTAGAACTCTCTTGGAGTTCTCCTTCTGTTGGCATAGCTTTTCTGTCGATTCTAAGCGACCTTTAGATTTTTTTTTATCTGAATCACTTGTTGTTCCATTTCTTTCAACATGTCGGGTCCAATGGTAACTTTGTTTACGGGATTTCTCCAACTGACTGTATTTTTGCATGACCTACCATAGAGGACTTCAAAAGGACTCATCTTCAGGGATTCTTGGTAGTCGTTGTTGTAGGCGAATTCCACTAGTGGTAGGTAGTCTTCCCACCTTTTGGGTTGATGCATTACATGCATCATGAGCATGTCCTCTAATATTTGATTCACCCTTTCCATTTGTCCATCAGTTTGAGGGTGATAGGCTGTGCTAAATAGTAACTTGGTCTCCAAACCAGCCATCGGTGATTTCCAAAAGTTGGAAGTAAATTTCGTGTCTCTGTCAGACACGATCTCTTTCGGTATACCATGCAGTCTGAATATATCCTTCATGAATATGTTGGCGATGTCTATTGCCTTACAAGTCGACTTGACGGGGATAAAACGAGTGAACTTTCTCAATTTATCCACCACTACCATGATGGCATCATTCTGTTTGGTCGAGGTTGGTAATCCGATGATGAAATCCATGCAGATGGTTTCCCATTTCCATTCCACGATTGGTAGAGGTTGTAATAATCCTGCTAGGTGTCGGTGTTCTGCTTTCACCCGTTGGAATTCTATGCATTTGGCTAAGTACTCATCTATGTCTTTCTTCAATCCAGGCAAATAGAATTGTTTCCTGGTGGCCGTGATCATCTTTCGGTATCCTGGATGACCAGTATAGGGTCTTTTGTGCAGTTCATCCATTATGAACCTCTTCAAGTCATCACAATCTGGGATATACAATCTATTTCTGTAAGTGAGCAGACCTCCTTCCATCATCTGGTATCCTCCATACTTTATCCCTGTGGGTTCTTGCTGTAGGTAGGAGGTCATGGTCTAGAAGAATGTGTCTATTTCTTATGCATTTCTGACTCTTTCCTTGACATCCGTCTCGCAAGTTCTTATCGTTTCCAAGTGAATTATTTTCATGCTTCTGCTAAGGGCATCAGCCACCCTATTTTCCTTTCCCTTAATATGTTTGATTTCAAAATCAAACTCGCTAAGGAGGGCCATCCACCTAGCTTGTCTGGAATTGAGCTTTGGTTGGTCAAACAGATATCCCAATCCACAGTGGTCTAACATAAGTACAAATTTTCTTCCCAGGAGGTAATGCCTCCACATTTTCAAGGCGTGTACTATGGTGGCCATCTCTAGATCATGGGTCACATAGTTGGCTTTGTGCTCATTCAATTTTTAGGATTCATAGCAGAACACACTTCCCCCTTGCATAAGGACTCCTCTGAGCCCTTCCTTATAGGCATCTGTGCAAATGAGGAAGTCATCTTCAGAATCGACGATCTTCAGTATAGGTTCATGGGTCAGTATATGTTTCAGGGTTTGAAATCTTTATTGACATTTTTATGTCCACGTGAATTTTGTCCCCTTCTTCTGGAGGGAAGTGATTGGACTCCCAATCTTGGAGAATCCTTTTATAAATCTCCTATAGTATCCTTCCAAGCCCATAAATGATTTGTTATCTGAAACATCCTTCGAGGTAGGCCATTCCATGATAGACCTGATCTTATCAGGGTCAACTGTTACCCCTTCTTCAGATAGGACATGGCCCAAGTAATGTATTTTCTTCTGGAAAAAGTCACACTTCCTAAATTTGGCATAGAGATTATGTTCTCTTAGCACTTGAAGCACAAGCCTAAGGTGTTCCTCATGTTCCTCCCTATTCTTGGAGTAAATTAATATGTCGTCAATAAAAACCAACACAAATTTGTCTAGGAATTTGCTGAGAACGTTGTTCATCAAGCACATAAAAGTGGCAGTGGCATTGGTCAATTCGAATGGTACTACCACAAACGTGTAGTGACCATATCTCGTCCTGAAGACAGTTTTGTGGATGTCTTCACCCTTGATTCAGACTTGGTGGTATCTAGATCTCAAGTCAATCTTCAAGAAGATAGAGGCACCTCCCAATTGATCGAACAAGTCATCGATCCTAGGTAAGGGGTACTTGTTCTTTATGGTTACCTTATTGAGTTGTTTATAATCTATACATAGTCGAAGGGTATCGTCTTTATTTTTCACAAACAAGACTAGTGCTCCCCATGGAGACACGCTGGGGTGGATATATCCCTTGTTCATCATTTCTTTCAGTTGTAATTTAAGTTCAACTAGCTCAAGTGTGCTCATCCTGTAGGGTGTCCTAGACACTAGCACCGCTCCTGGTGCAAGTTCTATTGAGAAGTCGATGTCCCTTCTCAGAGGTAAACCTGGTACCTCTTCCAGGAATACATATATGTATTCTCTCAGTGTGGAGTGGTCTTCGAAGCTTGGTTGTCACCTTCAATTGTTTTTAACAACTGTATTGCATATAGTGGACATCCTTTTCTACAATACTTTCTCATTTGAAGAGTTGATATTTGTCTCACCAAGACAGGTTTTTGGATCCCTTGAAGGGTTATTCTCCTTCCGTCTTCACTTACACATTCCAGGGTTTTATGGTAACAGTCCAGTTTGGCTTTATGGGTGGCTAGCCAGTCCATACCAATCAACAGATCATACGATCCTAGGGGTAATATGTTAAGGGTTTCTTGGGTGGGGAATTCACCCATAATGAATTCGTAGGCCAATATGACCTCCGCTACCCTTCTTTTGGTGCCACTGGATAACTGTACCAACCATGGATTGGCCTTTTTATGTGGCTATAGTTTACATTTATCCACAACCTTAGGGGCTATATAACTCAAATTTGAACCAGGGTCAATCAAAATAAACACTAGATGGTTGGTGATCATACCTTCGATTTCCACCACTGAAGCTTGGTGGTCAGCTTGGTTATTTTCCAAGGCTGCATAAATTTGTGGTACACTCCTGGTCACATTATTGACGGTGGTATCTTCTTGAACATTGTAAATTCTTTGGTTGTTATGTTGTCGATGCGGGCAGTCCCTCAGTAGATGTTCTTCTCCACATCCCCAACATTTCAAAGGTTCTCTCTTTGGGTTATCAATCTTTACAGGGGAAGATCTAGAAAGTTTATTTCTGCTCAAGGATGGAAAGTTCTGCTGGTGTACACTTCAGGCTGGGAAGCTCAACCTTGAGTTCTTTTTATAGTCCTTAAATCTTGGGGATTTAAACCCCCTTTTCTAGAATCCTGAACTATTCTTCTGTTTCCAGCCTTCGCAAGGTCCTGTCCGATGCCCAAGTTGTTCATAACAATATCTTGCCTTTCGGATAGTATCTTCTAGGGTCTTTGGTTCATCAAATTCAATCCTTTTCTGATAGTCCTTAGGTAGTCCACTGATGAATCTTTGCACCTTTTCCTTTTCTTCTTTTATGTAGGGTACATACCTCAACAACTCGAGGAATTTGCTAACATATTCCTCTATGGTGAGTTGCCCCAGCTTGAGTTCATAGAATTCTTTAGTCTTTTCGTTGAAGTATTTTTCCGACATATATTTCTTCCTAAAGTATTTCTCAAACCGTTCCCTAGACAGGTCTTCTTCGTAAATCCCTTTTACTTTCTTAAGGTCTTCCCACCAAATCGAAGCCTTTCCATTCAAGTTGAAGGTGGCTACTCGGGCCTTCAATTTTTTTGAGAAGTCATGGACTCTGAAATACTTCTTTAGTCCAAGAAGCCAGGCCTTCGCTTCCTCTCCCTTCTTTTTTTCATCGTCGAAGGAGGGTGGTTTGGCCTTCTTGAACTCTTCGAGATTTTGACTCTTGGTAAGTTTCTACTTCTTTCATTTTCTTCTGGAATGAGAACTAGTTCTGCTGCTAGAAGATCCCTCCAAGTCACCATCTTCCTTTCCAGAGAAATCATCTGACGCTCATCCCTTATCTCTGGGGTGGACCTTTCTCGAGGTGCTCCTCTCAGTGTGTCCACTGACATGACCATGTTTCTGTATCTCAGGTTCATGCTGCAATTGTCTTTGTATGTCGGATAAGCTCTGAAGTAAAACTACATTAATTTTTGTTTGCTTCTCTTGCTCTTTTATCATCCTCTCGTTGTCAGCCCTGCAGCTCTGCAATTCAACCATGATGCTCCTCACAGTCTCAACTAGATCTGGAGGGGTCCCTACCACCTCCTTTCGTTAGAATCTTCATCTCTATTGTGGGATCCCTCCCCCAATTCATGGTGAGTCGCCATTCTATACATTTGTAATTTCCCGCAGTTGATCTTCCGCTTGTGTGCAAAAGAAAAACGTTGCTTGTTAGTCAATATTTATTTTCATTTATGATTAGTACATAATTCATATTTTTCACATGCACACACACAATAAGATTTTTCATTCTTAACTTCGACTTTTAATTGAGGGGGTCAAGATAAGGAGTTACTCCTTTTAACAGTACTCCAAATGGAGTTTTTTCACAATCCGTTCATGAGCCCAAGTAGGCCAATTGTTGTAACCATGCTCTGATACCAATTTGTAACACACCCACTACGGGAACTAATATTTTTTGGCTTTTTCCTTCTTTTCCCCGAGGAACAGAATCCTCGAATTCCTATGGGGCTTGATGCAGACCCTACCATCCGTTATCCTTACCCATGTGATCGTTGGCTATGACCACAGGCTTTACCAGAGAGATGCTTCCAGCTTTCATGATTCGGGAAATCGGGATACAGGTGTTCCCCTGCTTTCTGGTTTCTCGAAGTGCCAAAATCTGAAAGGAACCAACAATTCATCACATCTAACAATGCCTCAGATTAAAACCTGACATTCCACCTTTCAGAGTTCCGCATACCGGGTTTTCGCGGCAGAAGAGGATGAGGGGTTCATACCCTTCATTTTTCGAGGTGCCGAAACACCGAAAACCAAATCTACATGCGCTAAGCCATATCAGGATTTCACGAGTCGGGAAGTCGGGACTAGCGTGTACAAGGGACTTTCCTCTAGATATCCCGTGTGTCGAAATACTGAGACATCAAGATTTGTCCGTGCTATTATTATTTATGGGTTTCGCAGGTCGGGATTTCGGGACTGACGATTACAAGAGATCTTACCCTTAGGTATCCCGGGTGCCAAAACATCGAAACCTCAAGACTCTAACCATGCTACACTATTCCATAGTTTTGCAAGTTAGGATTTCAGGACTGGCGAGTACAGGAGACTTGCCTCTAGATATCCTGGGTGCCGAAACACCGAAACATCAACTTCTAATCACGCTATACTTATTTCAGGGTTTTGCAAGTCGGGATTTCAGGACTGGCGAGTACAGGAGACTTGTCTCTAGATATCCTGGGTGCCGAAACATCGAAACACTATATCTCATCCATGCTATTATCATTTCAGGGTTTCGCAAATCGGGATTTCGGGACTGACGATTACAAGAGGTCTTACCCGTAGGTATCCCAGGTACCGAAGCAACGAAACATCAAGACTCTAACCACGCTACACTATTCCGAGGTTTCACAAGTCGAGATTTCGGGACTGGCGAGTACAAGAGACTTACCTCAAGATATCCCGTGTGTCGAAACACTGAAACATCAACTTATAATCATGCTATACTTATTTTGGGGTTTTGCAAGTCGAGATTTCAGGACTCGTGAGTACAGGAGACTTGCCTCTAGATATCTTGGTTTCCAAAACACCGAAACATCAACTTCTAATCACGCTATACTTATTTTGGGGTTTCGCAAGTTGGGATTTCTTGACTTGTGAATACAAGGAAACTTGTCCTTGGGCATCTCGGATGCTGAAATGATGAAACAACAAATTCTAACCACGCTATTCCATTTTGGGGTTTCAAAAGTTGAGATTTTTCGACTTGTGAATACAAGTAAACTTGTCCTTGGGTATCCCGGGTGTCGAAATGTCGAAACACCAAATTCTGAGGGAACCATTCTTTCTGGTGCAAGGTTTCCAAACTTAGGCCATAAAATCCTTCAATGGACTCTTGGATAATTATCACCAGGCTTGGGGACATGACTGAAAGGCCTTCTTAACTTATTGAGTTATGAACTATGTGACAGGGGTGAGGTATGCTTAGATATTTTAATTAAACAGTAGTCCCTTCAAGAAACTCACTCCGGCTCTGGAATATGATGGAGCTTCCTGGAAGGATGTGCCTTCGAGAAAACAATCCAACGCATATCATGGGTCATGTACATGGGGTAACTCTCCAGGGAACAAGCTCGAATATGAACTTATGCATTCTATACATAAATCGATTATGGTCATTTAAGTATAAGCATGCATTCATTTTGTTGTTGATCGGAACACCAGGCAAACACTTCTATACATGAAACAATCATTTATAAGTGTACAAACATGAGCATGCATCCAATATATTTAATTCAATATGCGAGATGTAAAACAATTATCAGAAAGAACACCAAGTATGGCATGACTGCTGAGAGGGGTACTCGTTTCCACCCAACCATAGGCTTAGCGACTTCAAATGGATTTACCACTAGCCACCCCCAAGCTAGACCACGATGCTTTGAGACTCAGTCTCTTACTTCCTGCTCGTCGAAAGTCGAGGATGAAGGTTACTCTCCTTCTCTACTCATGACTCACTGTATTTCCTAGAGTTCCTCTGGTTCTCCTTCCGCGATCCATGTCGTGTGTGTGTGTGTGTGTGTGTGTGTGTGTGTATCTCCATGCTCCACTCTCTCCCTCCTTCCACACTTCTTTCCTCCTACGAGGTTGTGTGTGGCATGAAATTCCCTTTCTGATGGTCAGGTCTAGGAGCTTCTACAGATGGGTGGTTCTTCCCATCCCCTCATTTACTCTTTGAGGAGCCTCCCCACCTACCATCCAGGCGGGTAATTCATTTTGGGGTCTAAAAGTGAGCTTTGGTTTTCCCGAGCACGTACAAACTAGTACTGTTTTGGTTCAGTGGAAGTTAACGCAGCCACTCCCAGCCCCTTCCAGCCCCTTCCACCACCTCTCATCAGCCATCATGGTCTCTTTTTAGCACATCCCCCTCTCAGCAGTCCTGCAACATATATTCATACATCATATACATTCCTTGGACCTTTTATACAAAGGTCCGTTAAATCAAACATTCACAATCTTTGAGTTTTCCATAGTTCTTGGCCAGTATAGTTATTTTTATAGACTAGGGGAAACAGGGTGTTACATATACACACTTTGGATATGATCCCAAAGAACTGGTTCTTGGAACTAGAAGTTCATAGAGGAAAAACAGATTGGGAAGACTTGACTTGCAACTTTAAGGTAACTGTCAAGTTTGAAGATGATGCCCCTTTGGTAGACACAACTCTACAGATTATCAAGAACAATATATTTACACCAGAATATTCAAATATAAAAACAACCTTATGTAGTGCACCCAGATATTATGCGACTGTTCAAGAGGTTTTATAATGATATAATGTTGTTGGAGAATACTGGGAGGATGAAGACCCGAGAAATTTGCAAATACCATGAACCGAAGGAGAGCACACATTCGAGGGTCCTAAACTTGAGTCTGTCAAGTATGCAAAGCCATTGAAAACACGTAAGTTGAATATTCGTATGAAGGATAATCCCAAGTTCACAAAAATTGGAGATTACTAGAATGAAGAAACTGCCGAGAATATTGTTGATTTATTGCACAAATACTGAGACCTTTTTCCGACTACATTCTCTGAGATGAAAGGGATTTTTGGGGAGTAGGGGAGATGAAGATTCCTTTGAATTCAAATGCCAAGACAATGAAGTAGAGACTGTATAGATTGAACCCAATATATAAGCATAAAGTGAAAGCATAAATATATAGGATGTTGGAATTTGGGATTAATGAATCTATCACAGATTATGAATGGATAAATCTAATGGTTATTCGGGATAAGAACATAGGTGGAATCAAAATTTGTGTGGATTTGTGGAAATTGAATGATTATTTCTTACATGACCCATTTCCTACTTCATTTACAGATGAAGTTTTGGAGAATGTAGGAGGATAGGAAGCTTACTCACTTACTGATGGATTCTTCGGGTATCACCAAATTAAGATTGCACATGAGGATAGGCATAAGACAACATTTGTGACATAATGGAGATGTTATCATTATATAGTCATACCTTTTGAATTGAAAAATGCACCAACAATATTTTCTCGAGTTGTTGTCACCACTTTTAAAGCATTTATTCATAATTTCCTAGAAGTCTATTTCGATGATTAGACAATGTTCAATTCGTTAAAATACCATGTTGAAACTCAGCTCTTGATGTTGGAGAGATGTATACAATTCCATATTTCTTTTAACTTGAAGAAGTGCATTTTTTGCACATCATTTGGAATCTTGTCCGGTTGTGTAGTATGTAAACAAGGACTTTTGGTTGATCCTGCGAAGATTGTTGTTATTGTTGATTTTCCACCACACACTTCAATGAGAAAACTACGAGCAACATTGGGTCATACGAGGTACTACATAAGTTTATTAGGGGATATGCGTAGATCAAAGCCCCACTGGAAAAATTACAGAAGAAGGAGGTCAAGTTTCAATGGAACGAGGAATGTTAGCAAAGTTTGGACAACTTGAAGCAAAAACTGGTTACCACACTGATTTTGGTATTTCTAGATTAAAAGAAGAAATTCCATGTCCATGTAGATTCATCATCTATAGCATTAGGCACAGTTCTAGCTCAACTAGGGGAAGGCGGTTTGGACCATCCCATTGCATTTTCCAGCAGGAAGTTGTCGACTACTGAATAGAATTACACTACTACAGAGCGTGAAGGACTGGAAATGGTGTATGCACTACAAAATTTTATGAATTATATGTTAGGATCACATTTTAAGATGTATACAAATCATTTTGCGATGAGATACTTAGTCAATATGTAATATTCCAGATATAAAAAGTATGTAGAACAGAAATAAAATGCTAGAAATAGAAGATAAACGACAATATAACTAGAACAACAACACAATAACAATGAAATGATATCAAAATAACACCAGAAAGAGCACTTTGATTCTGAGAGCAATGTTCAAGGGCCTCTTCGAGGGGGAAACCTCCAGTCGAGCAGAGCTCTATTACAATAATATCCAAGATAGGGTTCTCATACCCTCAACTCCTATTTATACTAAATATGTCTATCAATAGAACCATCTAGAGGAAGATCCTTCTAGAAGAGGAAGCTTCTATTAGGTCTTCTTACATTCGACTTATTCTACTTTATTTCGAGGCCTTGTTAATATTGACCTTTATTACATCGGAATAAATTGTTCTACCTATGTGGGGGGTTAGGTCCCTAACATGTCCTCCCCCTTAAAAACATCATTTTCCTCAAGGCTTGAGATGTGGAAATTGCTACAAAATGGTAGTTGGTTCCCAAGTGGCATCTGTTGGAGTTGTATCTTTCCAGTGGACTAAGACTTCCTTGATGGTTCGTTGATGCAGGCGATGCTCACACTGGTCCAAAACTACTTGTGGTTGTAGCCAAATGGAGCCTTCTTCATCCAACTTGGAATGCTAGTTTGAGTTTGGAACTTAGTTCCAATCACCTTCTTTAAGCATGAAACATGAAAAACATGATGTAGCTTAGAATGATTGGGAAAAGCTAAATGATAGGCCACCTATCCCACACCCTTGATAACTATATAAGGACCACAAAATTTGGGCACCAACTTCTGACAATGGTCTGCCTTGAGGGAAGTTTGCTTGTAAGATTGCAGTCGAAGAAACACCCGATCCCCTTCTGCAAAATGACGTTCAAAGTGACCTTGATCTACTTGTTGCTTCATGCGATTTTGTTCCATGACCAAATTCTCTTTTAGGGTACGGAGAATAGCCTTTGGAACTGTAAGTGTTTGGTCAACCACCTGGACCTTTGAGACACCTAGTAAATATGAGAGAACTAATGGTGTCTTTTTTCCATATACCACTTCAAAAGGATTCATGCGGGTAGTTGTATGGTATGAAGTGTTGTACCACCATTCAGCTAGGGGTAACCATTGAGCCCACTAATTTTTATTTTCTTATGCAAAACACCTCAAATATGTTTCCAAACACTTGTTGACAACTTCAGTTTGACCATCCGTCTGGGGATGATAAGTTGTGCTGAGATGCAATTGGGTGCCTTGTAGCTTGAATAGTTCTTGCCAAAAATTGCTGGTGAAAGTTGGGTCATGATAAAAAACAATAGAATGTGGCATGCCATGAAGCTTGAAGACCTGATCCATGAAAATTTGAGCCACTATGGATGTTGTAAATGAGTGTTGAAGAACACAGAAATGAGCATACTTGGAAAGGTGATCAACTACCACCATGATGACTGATTTATTGCTCGATTTAGGTAAGCCTATAATAAATTCCATAGAAATATCCCTCCAAATAGCAGGTGGAATTGGAAGCAGTTGTAGTGTGCCAGGAGATTTGACTATTTTTCCCTTGTTGCGTTGACACACATCACATTCAGCCACAAAATTATGAATGTCTTGTTTCATACCATCCCAGAAAAAAGAACGTTTGACCCTGTCATAGGTTTTGGTAAACCTGGAGTGCCCATTTGTGGGTGTAGCATGAAGCTCATAAAACACCATGGATTAAGTTTTGACTGTTTACTTAAATAAAAACGGCCTTTGTGTCGAAGCTCATCATGGAGCCAAGAGTACCTTGGGGAAACTGGAGAATTGGACTTCAATTTTTGTATCAAATGCGAACTTTTGGGATCATGTAGCCATTCCTGGAGAACGGCTTGGAGCCAATCTGGTACAATGAAGGAGAGAGAAAAAAGAGAGCCTTCATCTTCATATTTTCAGGAAAGTGCATCTGCAACCACATTGTCTTTTCCTTTCTTGTAAAGGATCTCATAATCATATCCAAAGAGCTTAGTCACCCATTTTTGTTGCTCTGGGTAGGAAATGCGTTGTTCCAGAAAATACTTGAGCCTTTGGTGATCTATCTTAATTTGGAAGCGTTTCCCTAATAGATAAGGGAGCCACAAATCAACAAAATGCAGAATAACCAACATTTCCTTTTCATAGATTGATTTTCCCAAATTTAGTTCAGACAATTTTTTGTTGGTAAATTCCAAAGGCCAACCTTCTTGCATAAGGACAACACCAATACCTTTCCCTGAAGCATCACATTCTAGGACAAGGGTCTTTGTGAAATCAAGAAGGGCTAGGACTGGAGTGGTGCACATGGCCATCTTCAAGGTTTGAAAATCCTGAGTAGTTGTTGGAGTCCAAGTGAAACAATTCTTTTTAAGGAGTGTTGTGAGAGGTGTTGCAATCCTTCCATAATTATTAACAAATTTGCGATAATAACCTGTTAATCCCATAAATACTCGCAATATTTTGAGAGTCTTTGGGTGAGGCCAGTCTTTCATAGCTTCAATCTTTTTAGGATCCACCCTGACGCCATTCTTGCCAACAAGATGACCCAAGTACTCAACTTCTGAGACGCCAAAAGCATATTTAGATTGTTTCAAGAAAATTTGGTGCTAAGAGATTATATGGAGAACGTGGTCCACATGAGCAAGATGGTCTATCCAGGTTTTTCTATAGATAAGGATATCATCAAAGAAAACTAAGACAAAATGAAGGAGAAAAGGGAGAAAGACATGATTCATGAGGCTTTGGAAGGTGGAGGGGGAATTACACAAGCCAAAGGGCATGAAAAAAAACTCATAGTGCCTCTCATGAGTTCTAAAGGTAGTCTTAGGAATGTCTGCCTCTTTCATACGGATCTGGTGGTAGCCAGAATGAAGATCAAGTTTAGTAAAGAACCAGGCGCCACTCAATTCATCCAAGAGGTCATCAATTATAGGAATGGGAAATTTGTCTTTAATGGTGAGTTTGTTGAGGGCACAGAATTCAAGACACATGCGCCAAGAACATTCTTTCTTCAGGACCATGACCACATGAGAAGAGTAGGGGCTTGTACTAGGGTGGATAATGCCTGCATTAAGAAGTTCTTGAACCATTTTCTCCATTTCATTTTTTTGGGAAAAGGGGTGATGATAGGGATGGATATTGGGAGGAAGGCTTCCTGGTATAAGGGGAATTGAATGATCATGAACACCATGGGAAGGCGGGAGTCCCTGTGGAGTGGAAAAGACCAACTGATGTTTAGAGAGGATGGATTGGAGGTCTTGCGACACAGAGGGTGTCTCAGTTTCCTGTATGGCATGGAGTTGGGCAATAATGCCAAAATGACCTTTTTTTAGCAGCTTTTCCATGCGATGGGAACTAATGATCTCAGGTGAATCGGTGGTGATTCCTTAGAACTTATATTTTTGGCCCTGTTGATCTATTTCATTGTTAATTCCTTGAAATCCATGAGAATGGGACACAAAGTCCTTAGCCAATCTGCACCTAACACAATGTCACAACCGCCCATGTCGATAATAAACATATGAGATTTCAAGTGGTTGTCACCAATTTAGAGACGCACATTTTCACAACACCCTCCACATTTCATAGAGCCCCCATTGGCAATCATTTGGAAATTATTGACTGCATGGATATAGCAATGAGTTTCTTGGGCAATGCAGTGATGAATAAAATTATGGGTGCTTCCATTATCAACAAGAATGATGACCTTCCTATGCTTGATGTAACCAATTATCTTGAGGGTTTGGGGAGAAGAGAAGCCAGTGAGATCATTTAGGGAAATAACCAATTCTACTTCAGGAGGGTCTAAGGGGGGGTTATGTCAGTGGTTTTAGTTGACTCAGACACAAGGGGAGTTTCAACATCCTCTTCTAAAATATCCTCTGAGATGGCCATAAAAATATTTTGTTTCTTACATTTGTGCCCCGGAAAATATTTTTCATCACAATTATAACAAAGGCCTTTGAGTTGGCGTTCATCCATTTCAGCCCTGGTCAATTTTTGGATCATTAGTGGAGCAGAGGGAGTAGTGGGATTTACTGGTTTAATGCGAGGAATAAAGGAGGGTTTCCAGTTTTCAGAAGATACAACATGTTGTGCTTGTTTATCTCTTTTATTAGCCTCCACCCAACTCTGAGGCCAATCCATGAGGACATGGGCACAAATATCATCCTTGAGGCCACTGATAAAACATTCTCGAAAAAAAGCATCAGACATGCCCTCTGTCCGAAAATCCAGGTGCTCAAAAGCAGCTATAAAGTATTCCATTATTCTAGATTGTTTCAACTTTGTCAAACGAACTAAATGGTTGGTGTTAGTGTCAAAGCATTCATAAATATCTTCCACAAAGTGTGTCCAAGCAATATACCCTTGACGAGAAGTTTTTCTCCATTGCCACCATTGCTAACGTTCTTGATCTAGATGGAGAACACCATACCAGAGTTTGGCCAAGTCATCTGTAATGTCGTATAAATAGAAAGAATGTTCCATTTGGGTTACCCAACCAGTGGGATTTGAGCCATCAAATTTGGTCACATCCACCCGTGGAAGGTGTAGGTCACTTTGAAAGTGATGGGGCTAAAAATTATGGGAATGAGAGGAAGTTTCAGCTTCGGTATGTGGAGGTCGGTCAGATAAAGGGTTATCTACAGGGATATGCAGCTTAGTGTAGATCATCTAAACGACAAATTCAAGTTGGGTAGTCATGTCTTGTTTGAGTTCCTCGATTGAGGCAATGATGGAGGACTACATGGTGGTATTGATGGAGGCAACATTGGCACTGATCTATTTCACTTCTTGTTGGGTCTCTGTGAAATTAGATTGCAAGGTATTGAAGCGAGCTTCCAAGTCTTGTCTATGGGTATGTGCCATGATGACGAGGGAACCAAAACGGGGTGGGTGGGGTCAAAATTTTTGTTGAAAAATGATATGTATGAATGTGATAAGGGCGACGAGATAAATCCAATGGAATAGGTCTCAAATAATGGAATTCATCTCCTTCGCTTAGTGTTTGAGATGACAAGAGGTTGAGGTCAAGAGTTCTTTGAAGGTTAGATATTCATGAGCTACAAATTATGTATATGCCAGAAAATATCTGATATGGCTATGAACAATGATTTCTACAGATGTATTCCCCACACCTAGAAAGGCACCTTTATCTACGACTTTATGACCATATTATTTCATCTCTATTTATTCATGTGGGAAATAACATCATTGTACCTTTGGTATTTTGCTGAAAATGGGTACAAAATAATGCACAAATTTCCAGCACATGTGCTATAAAAGGGTGTGTTGGGAATTCAAATTTTGTAATATTCTAGATATAAAAAGTATGCAGAATAGAAATAAAATGATAGAAATGGAAGATAAACAACAATATAACCATAACAACACCACAATAACACTGAAATGATATCAAAATAACACTAGAAAGAGCACTTTGATTCTGAGAGAAATGTTCACGGGCCTCTTCGAGGGGGCAACCTCTAATCGATCAGAGCTCTATTACAATAATATCCAAGCTAGGGTTCTCATACCCTCGACTCCTATTTATATTAAATATGTCTATCAATAGAACCATCTAGAGGAAGATCCTTCTAGAAGTGGAAGCTTCTATTAGGTCTTCTTACATTCGACTTGTTCTACTTTATTGCAAGGCCTTATTAATATTGACCTTTATTACATCATAATACATTGTTCTACCTATGTGAGGGGTTAGGTCCCTAAAAAAATAATATAGTTTTGGGGGATAAGATATGTAGACGTATGTTATTATTTCAGGAGTATGACTAAGTTAATTGTAACGGAATAAGTGGACAAGTGGACAAGCTCAATCTTTTTTTGCTTACAATTCTTCCCCAAATCTAGTAGAAATTTTATCAAAGGTTATAGTTCCACCTTATTAATGGGAAGTTTGACCATGGAACTTTGACCATCAAGGTTTTATCCCATTTTATGAAGACACAAATTGTCACAATATCAAACAAATATGTGGATTAAGGTGAAATTTATCTTAGGGTCTTACCCTAACCTCCCTACTTAGGTTACTTAGGATTTAGTTAATTAATGTATACGATGATATTTTTAATAAGTCCCATTAGATAGGAGTGGGTAGTCATTTAATGTAAAATAATCCACTTTTATTGAATAAGGCCCACTAGGTAGTTGGTACTTGTTGGGACAGGACGTTTTGGGAACTGCGTAGCGCGCAAAAGAAGGAAAGGGAGTTGGCGCATTAGGAATTTTGGTCCATATAAAAGGGCTAGGACCTAATGTAATAATATAAATATGTAAGGGTTTTTTTTGGATAGGGTAATATAGGAGTTTAATAGTGAATGATAATAGCATGTGAGCGAGTAAGGAGAGCTAAGTATGCATTGTATGTTTGAATGTAAGAGTCAATAGAGATAGATAGAAGGAAAAGAGAGCGGCAAGGGAATATTGTATGAGTGTAGTGTGCATATTTTGTAAGAGATTATTATGAATAATATAATAAGTTGGTCGTTGTGGACATAGCCCAGCTTAGGTGAACCATGTTAACTCCTAGTGTATCTATTTTATGATGTGTTATTATGTGTTTATTTTTCTGTTTATTGCATGCATATAATGTATGGTTAATATTAATATGTTATATGTTCTGATGATTCTGTGCACATGATATAACGTATAATGAAAAAATGATAAGTGTAATGGTTATGATGAATGCCTCCCATACCTTCATGATTTTGGAAAACTGGTTCCTTCGATCCCCATAGATACCTCGGGTGAGACTTCATTTGCTTGTGGGTGATGCCAAAAGGGCTAATATTTGAGGGTTTTGTTAGTGAATTAATGTTGAACCTTAGGTCTTCCCATTGTGCACCAAAAATACTCCTCAATGAAGGGACCACAATTAGTTAGGGTTTTCTATTGAGAATCTATTTAAAGAGATAGGAGGCTATCAAAATGTTTTGTCAAGTATTGTTGTATTGGGGGCTCTACTCAGTGAAATGCCACCCCACTATTAGAGGCAAGTGAGAATTTCTTTGTCTCTTCCAATAATCACTAACACAAGGGTATATTTTTCATATTTCATGTTATTTATCTCTTGTATCTGGTTTTCTGCATTTATAATATTTTTATACCTATTTTGTGCTTCAATTCTATGGGTTAAGGAACACTACAAGTGGTATCAAATATATTTATTGATTTAGCACACATTAATATTTCAGAAAAAAAATAAATAAGGCTATAGATGTGTTTTGACATCTTTAAATAACACAAATACATGTTGTTCAGGTAGTAAATATGTGGTTGGGGAAGAATCCATGTAGAAAATACAAGTCATGCCACCTAGTTGAACATCCTTGTAACCCTTTTTGGTACCCCTTCGAATAGTAATGCATCAAACAATAATTCTATAAATAATTACCTTCCACATACCCTCATGTATATTAGAAGCCCCTCTAGGTGAACCTAAAACCAACCTTACATAAACCAATAGCCATCATGTTGTTATAGTACACTGAGAACAACACTCGGGGAGATCACATTGAGTAGTATGGATAAGGGTAAGATCTATCCTCCTTAGTTTTTTCCATGAAATATTAAGTTGAGTACTATTTTTGGAAACCCTTTCTAGATCAAAGAGATATAGCACTTCAAATTACCTTGTCCTTAAGAGACTAAAAATACTAGCCTCTGTGATCCATTAATGAAATTTATACATCTTTGAGTATAGAAGGAATTTGTGATTTTTCTCATCGCCATTGTGAGAGACCTGTCTCAAAATATTCCTTGTGTGTGCTAATCGCATCGGGATACCTCTTTAGTAACCTTTTTTTGTGGATCCACAATACAGTTGTTGGTGATATCTCTCAAAATCCTCTCCTCATTCCCTTTCTCATATTGACATAAGTTGGGGATGTCACTTTCGTGGGGTCTTAAGTGGTCCCATGGCCCAAACTCGCAACATGGACAACAATGAGGACCTACAAACTAGGTATCAATGGATGGTAGAATCTATTGCTCATCTTGAAGAAAATATTGATCAACATGGTGGTGAAATTACCTCCAATATTACCCACCAAATTACCCAACATATGGCACAACATATGACCGAATAGATAGCCCAAAAATTTGTTTCTCTTAAAGAATGGCTAATCTTGCTAGTGGAATCCAAAAATGACAAAGTGATAGAACACCACATGGATACACCCTCAAGGGAATATTTCAAACACAAAGAAACCCACCCTAACACTCTCTTTTTAGATAGCCAATATTTTCCTACCCTTTCAAGATCAAAATTATTGTCACTGCTTTCCAAAAGTTGACATGAACAAGTTTAATGGTTTTGATCCAATAGATTGGGTTACCCAAATGGAAAATTATTTCTCCATCCATGGAATTACCGATGACCTTTTGAAACTCAACATGCGTGTCTTATATTTGGATTCAGAACATTGGAAATGGAGGAAATAGTATAAGAAAGGATATGGAGACTTATACTTCTTGGAGCTAATTTGTGAAGATCCTTTGTTCTTATTTTGTACGTGACACTCACTATTTGGGACAACTAAAATTTTTTTACCAAACAATCATAGTTACCGATTTTATAGAATCCTTTGAGCAATTGGAAATCCACACATAGGGCATGTCTGACTCTTTTTTAAATATTGTTTCATCAGTGGATACAAGAATTTTGGATATAGTTTTGGGGAAAATCCTAAGTATAGAGGAAATGCACAGCAGTAGAAGAAATAAGAAAAGGCAGGAGTAGAGTGTGCAGTAAAGGCACATTCAGGATTGAAGTGCACAGTAAAAGCATACTTAGCAGAAAATAGAAGGAGAATAAAGAAAGAGAATAAAGCAAGAAGATAAAGCAAGCGAAAAGGAAGGAAAACAGATCATCATGTAAAAGCAGAGAGATGTGAAAAAGCAGGAAGAACAACAGCCAGGAATGCAAAAGCAGCATGCAGACGCAAGAGCAGGAAAAGCATGTCCGAACAAGTCAACATGAATTTTAATGAGTCAAAATGAGTTGTAATAGGGTTTTGGGAGATATGTGAATAGGGTTTGAGCCTTGAATTCTATGTATAAATATGTAATGGGTCAAGTAGAATAGGTTGCAGAAGGCCAGAAGTTTTTGATGTTGAGAGAACAAACTGAGAGTGAGAGAGAGTCTATGTTTGAAGGTTTAGGGAAAGTTTTGCAAAGAAATTATTGCACTGCAAAGAGGTTAGGAAAGTTGGGGAAGGATATCCTGATATATCTATTGTAAGCATAGTGTGCAAGCCTAGAAAGATTGCATAAAGAAAAATAAAGAAGCCAGTCAGTGTGGACGTAACCCAAATTTTGGGTGAACCACGTTAAATGTTGTGTCTCTATGTGTGTGATTCATGTGATTGTTTATGAATAGTAGGTCCATGCATGTTAGACTAGATTTGTTTATTATATAAGTATTGAGTAGTAGTTATGGATGTGATGGTGAATGTTTTATGTTTCACTCTGCATCATGATGGTAATGCATAAAATCAATTACTAACTAACCAAGTAATAGACACAGGATAACCTGCACAAAGGAGCTAAGTAAATGGAGATAGCCTCCCATCCCCTCATTACTATAGAAACTTGGTTCATGTATCCCTAATAGATGCCTCGGGTGAGACTTCACTTGCATGCATTTGATGCCAAAAGGGCTGGTGTCTACAAGGTTTGTTGGTTAGATAACTTGAACTTAGGGTATTACAATTGCGCGTCAATAAATGGTTTTGTTGCTGGGACCCGGAATCTGTGATTGAGGGAATGTTTTGGAGGAAGACTAAGAAATAGATCTCATAATGGATAGAAGTGAAGGAATGCGAATTTTCTCAAAAAGAGAATAGAAACCCTCGGATGAGTGACGAGCAATGGATGAAAAGGTATGTGTACACAAAGTTGCATGATATTTTATTTGGAGAATTTTTTATTATCTTAACTGAGTAGTTAGAAATATTAGTGGAGAATACTGGAAGGTACCAAACTGCAACGCAGAAGAACTGGAATATTGAGTTGTTAAGGAATTTTAATTTTGTAAGTAATAAGAATTCTTGTGCAGTTGATTTCTGGTTGGAAAATATATTGGGAGGTTATATTACATAATTTGTTGTGGATTGTACAGAGTCATACAATTTTGAAGAGGGGGATTTATTTAAGGGTCTACATAGAAAGTTTATGAAATTGTTGGGTGCTTGGATAAAAATGTTGTTCTGAAACAACTGTGTCAAGATGATGGAGTTTGATTGCTGATGGGATGCGTGCACATAGGGGAACTGGGAGATGACTAAAGGATATTCTGAAGCTAGGAAAGAGTGAAGGAAGAGATGAAGAAGGAAGGGAGGGACTGAACATGAAGAGAAACGAAGAAAGTATATCATAGGAGGAAGATGATTTTGGAGTGTTGCGTAGTGGAAGAAGGTACAAGAGGTTGAAGACTAGGGTTGAGAAAGAAGATATGCACAGTAAGCCTAAGGGGAGAGAACCATGTGCATTAGTATATATCATAGAAGTATCGAACATAAAAGGAGAGGAAGAGGACTCTTAGTGCAATCCGATAATATAATATCCATTAAGTCTTGTTCAAACTGGATCCTATGTCGACTCCATGATCCAATGTGCATCACCTAGATTGGAAATAACAATTGAGGATTTGTCAAAAGAACTTGTAGTTAGCAAGGAATGACAGAGTAGCAGTAGCCAGAGTAGTGGAAGTAGTGCACCGATTCAAATTCAACTAGCATCGCCAAGGGGAGATACTACCCAAAACAACATGGAAGGCGTAGAACACACATTGATATTGCATGAGTTCCAGGGCATTGGTTCGGAGGACCTGGAACAACATCTATTTGTATGTGAAATAATTTGGGTTGAAAAAAATGTCCAAGATGATGTTATAAATATTGCGCAGTTGGAAACAACATTTAGGGGTTGTGCATTAGTCTAGTACACAAAACTACAGAGAACCACACCTACAAGAAAATCAAGGACGTTAGCAGATATTAAACAAGCATCATTGACAGAGTTCAAGAAGCCAAAGTTTGAATTGCAATACATTACAGAGTTGAAGGAAATCAAACAGGTGTCGAATGAGTCAGTTTGGGACTATGATCAAATATTTTAGGATTTGATGGGTAGACTAACATTCCATATCCCAGATCAACAACATCAAGAATGGTTTATTGTAGGACTTCTACCACACATTCGTAGGTCTCTGATTCAACAGAAGGTTGTGTCGCAGCCTGAAGCTTTGGAAATTGTAATGAAATTGGAATCATGGATGATTTTAGGGGCTAAATTTCGCTCATGGGCTAATTTTCCATGGTTTTTCCAAAAACGAGATTTGTTATTTTAAAAATGATTTGCCCAAATTCTATAGGATAAAATTATTTTACCTTAAAAATTGCCAAAAATTTATAAAAACTATATAAAATGCTTAGAAATTTGAATATTTTTACAAAAATATCGCCAAATATTTATAGTTGGCACATGAAGGATTAGTAAGATTCGTCAAGGTTTCTACATTTTAAAATAAATTTCCATCCTTAAAATCATCCCTGATTGGAATCATCTCCCATAGGAGATGGCGGTGGGATGGCGCAAGTCCATACACAATTATCTTCCTTGAAAATTCAATTGGTAGAACTTACAAAAGGGAAGGAGAATAAGGAATAGGTTTGGTGTACCAAATGTAGCACTGGAGGGCACCACAAGGATGAGTGTCGATAATTTGCGCAATATATGGTGACTAGAGCACTGAACCCACTACTGGGGGGGATACTTTGAAATATGTAAGAAGTGGGGACATCATCCTACTGAGTTTCAATTTGATAAAAAGTATTGTCACGAATTCGATTTGATGAGAGAGTGCACTTCAGATATGTATAGGATTTAGGAGGAGATGTTGTGATAGAAGAAAGTAGTCCACAGTATAATAATCAGAGAGGCTTTGATCTAAGAAACAAAGGAAATTTTGGCAGAGGTCGAGGTAGAGGAAATTTTGGAAGAGGAGGTAGAGAACCAATAATATGTTACAATTGCAATCAACCAGGATACTTAGCATGTGACTGCCTAAATCCTTATACAACCTGCAAATATTGTAGATCATTGGACCATGTGACAAAAGACTATCCTCAACTACTTGCAAAGTGGCGGGAAAAAGGGAATCAGAACCAAAACCAAAAACAAAACGTACATAAAACATCAGCCGAGGAACACAATGAACGACCTAGAATAACAATTGTTACACGCAGAGGAGCTAGGAAAGGGGTTAATGTGACGAATGGAGGAAAGTAGGTTTAGTAGTGGCTAAGGAAATCAACAGGGCATGTGCCAACATTTGAACCTCGACAAAAAAAGGAGACATATCAGAGAGCATAAAAAGAGATACTAGGACCGGATTGGGTAGCATCAACATCAGTTGTGCCTCCTATCTGTGATCATACTATACCAATCAAGCCACTTGGGAAGGTAAGTACTCTAAGAGAGTTTCTGAGATTTTTTTTAGATTTGATGAAAGATAAAACTGCACTGAATACATTATGTGAAATGATTGATCATTGCATGCAATAAAGGGAAATTTATGTCTCACAGAGGGTAGTGAATCAGGGATTGCGCAAAAAGAGGACTAACAGAGAATTCATATTAAGTGAAAAGATTGGGGAATATGATGTGGATAACGTTATTTTGGACTTGGGTTTTGACATGAATGTGTTACCAAAGTAGACATGGGAAATGATGGGGAAACCCAAGTTAGTATGGTCACCCATTCAACTAAGGTTGGAAAACCAACACAAGATAGTCCCAATTGGTTGATTGGCATGAGTACCTATGGATATAGATGGGGTGTGCAGCGTAGAAGTTTTCGAAGTCATATATATCGTGGATGATAGTCATCCATATCCAAAAATAATGGGTTTAGAATGGGCCTTTGACAATCAGTCGATCATTAATCTGAAAAGGAAGGAAATGATATTTGAGATAGGGGATTTGAAGGTTACTGCACCATTGGATCTAACAGAAGGAAAGAGATATATAGAGCCAGCGACAGGGGATGAAATTGACAACTTTAATATGACAGCACAGATGGATGATTATGTTAACCCCATTGTAGATGGTGCGCTAAGTTGGAGAAGTATTATCTCATGTGCGTCGGATTCAGAGGAAGGCCTGGAGCATAGGAATTAGAGGATGCATGAAGTGTCAACTAGATGATGTGCATGCATAACTCGATCATTGCGATGGATTGGAACAGAGTTATGTGATCCACCCAAGTATGATGGATTGACTGATATAAGCTCATTTGTAAAGGTGTTGAATTGCAGGTATGCAAATTGAAAAGGTTGTTGGCATTATATTTTGTCTTGAAGTCCACTCCAACTAGATGGTGGGTTGCACACAAAGAGGGAATGGAATATTGGTCGCAGTGTAGAAGACTAATGCAAGTGAGATTTGGTACTGAGGTGGAGTATGTTGCATAGAAATATACAAGAACAAGTGACCTAGAAGATCATGTTGAGCAGTGAAGAGACATATGGAGTTTGATCCCAAAGAAGGAATGGATGCACAAGTTTATACACACTTTGGATACAATTCCTAAGAATTGGTACTTGGAACTAGAAGTGTGTAGAGAGATGACAAATTGGGACCAACTAATTCAAATATTTAAGGTAGCATTTACTTTTGAATATGAATCTCCAACAACATATGCAGCCCTACAGGTCATTCAAACCAACATCTTTTCAGAAGAAGGATCAATGGAGGTTGGTTGTCATTGAATTGTTGAAAGATTGGTTGTCATTGAATTGTTGAAAGATTGGTTGTTGAAATATTGGTTTTCATTGATGTCAACCCTTGAACAGAAGTTAACAAGTTGCATGTCAAGGTAAAGTATTTGTAAATAGAATTTAACAAGTTGCATGTCAGTTGCATGTTTAAGTAACTATAAAAAAAAGTTAAAAATTTGCATGTGAGTTGCATGTCATCATGAGATCCTATGTGAATTTCATATCATCATGAGATCCTCATTAAAACACATAGAAGAGTCAATTAGAAAATCACTTCTATGAATACTAATTAGAAGATATGAAGCTAATAAGATTGAGTCGATGAAGTCCATTATAGGGAGAAGTTTGCAGGAGCTGAGCATACAGAGAAAAAGTTATAGATCCAGATTCCTTGCATAAATCTGCGAGTTTCAGGAGGAAAATCACAGACATCCGCGAGTTGAAGTCAGGAAAAACACAGAAATCCATGACCATGTAGTGTATGGGTCGTGGACCTGTGAAGAAAAATTGTTGAATATCATATATCTAAAACTTGGGTCAACTACAGGTTGAAGGTATGTATTCATGTATATGTTAAGGTGTGTATTCTGAAGAAATCAAGAACATATATGTCTTAGTGATTCATAAGCATTTTATTTGGAGAACTCTCTTGTGGATCTTGGTATTAGGTATGTGTGGTTGCAGTCTTAATGAGATATCAAAATTAGTAGCAACAACAAAAGTATCATAAACAACAACAATAGGTTATTAGTTACAGCGACAGAGTTAGTGACATATTGGTCTACATTTATATTTCAAGGTGATTGAATGGGTGTAACATCCCCATACACCAACAGGTTGGGCAACGGCACTACTCAGACACTTCACTTAGCTTTGATACTAATTTGTAATGTCCCCGACCACCCAAGTCGGCCATGTAATGACACAAACAAACTGCTAAGCTCTGATAGCAGGTTAATTATTCATTCTAGAGTACACATATATTACATGCATTTCTAAGGAAATAAAAGGCAATAAAATATATTACTACTATATTAACTAATGCAAAATTGACCGTGAATCACACATGAAATGAAAGCATATAATAACATTGCAAGAATCACATACATGTACAACAGATATCATTAAATAAAGAATTGATACTTATATTTGGATTGTGAAGACTACCAACTGCATGCAGACCTTCCACAAACATCCCATCCTTAGAACACACTTCTCATCACTCTCAGAAATGGGTCACACCCAATTTTCACAGACTCTCATTCCCCACATGATTATCCCACCCCAGGAGTATACACCTTCACTGTCACACAGTTAATCGGCTACTCCACCTCCCTTTCGGGGCTTCAGCAATAGGCCGGACATGAACTCTCAAAGTTTTGTAGCTATTACTAGACTTCATCCAGGAGAATTCACTTCCTCAGCACACTCTCTCAGCTGGAGAGAGTTTCTCACAATCCTAACAACCTGCATCTTCAATCTACAGGCCTAAAAACACACCTTTGCAAACCACATGCCTGGCAACTTATTTCTTCTATCCATCTCCTAAGACAATCGAGTAGGGTGAAGGAAACAACAAAATTTGGGTAAGGCAGAGTACGACTCAGTAGGATACCATTTCGCACAAGTTACATAGGTTCATGATGGCCATTGGTTCAACAATGGTGTAATGGATCGCTTCATGCTTCTTCAGTGTGTGAGTGAACTTGTCAGGATAAAGGTGGTCGACTGGTCAGAGAATGGCAAGAATGGTCAGCTTGCAGAATCATGATATAACTGCAATTGTGAGAGCAAGCTACTCAGGAAGGTTCCATAATGGTTCGTCCCCCCCCAAGCAACAAGAATCCCCCCTTAAAACAACATGTTCCTGAGCTGAAACATATCTCTCATGAAGCACGTTCCTTTCCATTTGGAAGTCATTCCCTCTTCCCAAAGGAACTTAGGATATAATCATATCCTTTTATCAACATTCATAATAATAATAAATTATTCTTGGACTTAAGCTCTTAATCTTAGTCCCTATTTACAGCCTCTAAGACCCCTCTCCCTTACCCAACCTAGTGGATCTTAGTCCCCCATACTCTTTCTTCATGTTTGGTCTACACGCAACGATGTTTTTTTATATTAATAATATGAGTATTTACATGTACAAAACATGCTCCTTACCTTTAACACCTAGGCTCTCCAGCCTAATAAACACATAATACTATCAACTTATAATTTCTTGGCTCACCAACCTACAAAACATGTTACAATTCATAAATACAACTGGGGCTCGTCCTTGGGGATATTACAATCCCCTCCCATTATTTTTGCACTGACCTTGGTGCAACTTATTTACACAACATCAACAAGATTTTCAAAATCCTCAAAAATATGCGGGTATTCTGCCTGCATAGCATCCTCATGCTCCCATGTCGTGTTTTGAGGACTGTACCAGATCCATTGGACCTTTACAAGCCCTATGGATTGATTCCATAGTTTCTTTCTCTTTCGGTCCAATATGCGCACCAGATGCACTTGCAAGGTGCCTTCTTGTTGAGCTAAATCACATTCCAAACAATCACATGATTAGGATCAGGTATATACTTCTTGAGAAATGAAACATGAAATACATTATGAATAGTCATGGATGCAAGAAATGCAATCATATAAGCAACTGGTCCAATCCTTTCTAGGATTTCAAATGGTGCACAATATATGGCTGCCAACTTGGAACAATTTCCCAGATTTAGGGAACTTTTGTTGGCTTTCACTTTCAAGAAAACACGATCACCCACTTTAAACTCCCCATGGGTTATTTTCTTATCAACATAAATTTTCTGCATGTCTTGGGCAACCTTCAAATTCTGTTTAATCTCCATCATTTTCTCTTCCATTTCTTTGAGCAACTCTAGCCCAATTATTTCTCTATCAGCTAGGTTGTCCCAACTTATTGGGGTGTTTCACTTTCTGCCATAAAGTGCTTCAAATGGGATCATCTTCAGTGATGCTTGATACCCATTGTTGTAAGAAAATTCTACCAAGATTAGATAATCCTCCCATTTATATGGTTTGTCCATCACATACATCCTTAGCATGTCTTCTATCACTTGGTTCACCCTTTCTGTTTTCCCATCAGACTCAGGATGATAGGTTGTGCTGAAGTTCAAGTTCTTTCTGAACCCCTTGAATAACCCTCTCCAAAACTTTGAGGTAAATTTCGAGTCTCTATTAGACATAATTGTCTTGGGTATGCCATGCAATCATGATACTTCTCTCATATAGATATCGACAACATTAGTTGCCTTGTGAGTAGTCTGCAATGGAATAAAATGGGCAGCTTTAGTAATCTTATCCACCACCACCATGATGGAATCATGTTGCTTGCTTGTTCTGGGTAATCCTGTGATAAAATCCATTGTCACCACTTCCTAGTTCCACTCAGGAATGGCTAATGGCTGCAACAAACCAGCTGGGTGTCTATGCTCAACCTTTACCCTTTGCCATTATAAGCATTTAGCTATGTATTCAGCAATCTCCTGCTTCACGCCTGGCCAATAATATTGACTCTTGACTGCTGAAATTGTTTTCTGATATCCTGGGTGTCCTGCATAAGGCACATTATGCATCTCTTTTAAAATCACTCTCCTCAATTACGGATAATTGAGTACATAGAATCTATTTATGTACCAAAGGATTCCATCAATTCCCAATTCATAATCGTCAACCTTTTGTTGCATTTTACCTTGTTTCAATTTTGTTACTAATTCCATGTACTGCAAATCTGAATTTGCAGCTTCAGAAATTCTGCCTTTAAGATCCGTCTGATACATGCTAATGGATGTAGCATGTAGTTCATGCACTCTCCTGCTGAGTGCGTCAACCACTTTTTTCTCCTTTCCTTTGATGTGTTTGATATCAAAGTCATACTCACATAGGAATTCCAACAATCTACGCTTCCTAGCATTCAAGTTAGGCTGATCAAACAAATACTTTATACCATTATGGTCTATCCTCATCTCAAACCTCTTTCCCATGAGGTAGTGCCTCCACTTCTTCAAGGTGTGCACTATGGCTTCCAACTCCAAATCATGAGTGGAATAGAGTCTTTCATGCTCCTTCAACTTCCTTGATTCATAACATACAATAAATCCATTTTGACTAAGGAATCCACCAAGTCCTTCTTTACATGCATTAGTGCATACAATGAAGTCTTAATTTGGATCTACAATCCTCAGAATTGGGGCACTGGTTAATAATTGCTTCAATTTTTGGAAGCTTGTTTCACATTCTTCTGTCCATTGAAATTTCTTCCCCTTCCTTTGCAAGGAAGTGATGGGGTGATTTATTCTTGAAAACCCTACAATGAACCTTATGTGATAGCCAGGTAGACCGATGAAGGATCTGACTTCTGTCACATTCTTTGATGCTGACCATTCCCTAATTGCTTCTATCTTTCCAGGGTCCACTATTATCCCATCCTCAGATATGATATGCCCAAAATAGTGAATTATGTTTTGATAAAATGAGCACTTGCTCAATTTTGCATGAAAATGATGCTCCCTTAGCACTTGTAACACCATCCTCAAATGATGCTCATGCTCTTTTCCAACTTGGAATATACAAGAATGTCATCCAAAAATACAATGACAAACTTGTCTAAATATTATTTACAGTCACTTTATTCAACTGTCTGAAGTCAATGCACAACCTCAATGTCCCATCTTTATTCTTCACAAACAAGACTGGGGCAACCCAAGGTGATACACTTGGGCATATATTCCCCTTCTTCAGAATCTCTTCAAGTTGCATTTGCAGTTCCTTCAACACTGGTGTACTCATTATGTAGGGATTCTTTGACATTGGGGCTGCTCCAAGCGTCAAATTTATAGAGAAATCAATATCTCTCTTTGGAGGTAGTCCTGGTACCTCCTTGAACACCTCTTCAAAATCTTCCATGACTGTGTGGTCCTCCAAAATTGGTACCTTATCCTTAGAAGCTTCCTCCATATGAGCTGCAAATATTTGACAGTCTTTCCTATAACATTTCTTCAGGTGCATTACTGAAATTTCTATGACAATAACTTCCCTTGGAATTCCTTGGACTGCTCTCTGATTTCCTTCCTCATCCAGGAAAGTAAATGCCTTGTTACGACAATCTAGTATGGCATGGTGTTGGTCCAACCAATCCATACCAATCAGGTATTCATATGATCCCAAAGGCAAGATGTTCAAATCTGCCTTGGCACTCAGTCCATTCATGCCCAATGGACATGATTTAACCAACTCAACAACTTTTCTCTTGGCTCCTGTAGCCAGCTGCACCAGCCAAGATTTCACATGCTTGCTTCTTGGTAATTAAAACCTTTCCACTACCTTGGGATCTATATAACTATGTCTAGCCCCTGAATCAATTAAACTAGTAAAGGCATGGTTATTGATCATACCTTCAACTTAAATCATGTGTGATTGAAACTCATCTTGCTTGTTGTCCAGGGATTCATAGATCCTTGGTATTCTACTGCCCATGTCCTCCATTGTTTCTGCTTGCTGAACATTGTGGATATCTCTCACTTTGTCACTTTGGTGAGGGAAATCTCTATACTTGTGATCCCCTTTACAACCCCAACATTGCATAGGTGGTTGTCTTGGACTTTGTCCACCTACCTCAGCCATCCTGAGCTCTCTAAAAATTGGTTGTCTTTGAGGATTATTCCTGAAAAAGGGTGGTTTTTTCCCCTTCTGCTTCTGTTCCCTCTTAAACTTATTTTTGTCTTCCCAAGATTTTTGGAAATTAGGCTTTCCTTTATGCTGATCATATAAGCATTTCGCTCTCCTTATGGTTTCTTCCATAGTTTTAGGATCTTCATATTGGATCTTGTCACTAAGGAAAGATGGCAGTCCACTCAAATATTTTTGGATTTTGACAGTCTCATCTTTGATGAAAGGGACATACTTCAACAGCTCTAGGAATTTTCTTTCATACTCGTCTATAGTCATGCTGCCCAATTTGAGTTCAAATAACTCTTCCATCTTTCTTTCA
Source organism: Picea glauca (assembly GCA_000966675.3). Taxonomy (NCBI): domain Eukaryota; kingdom Viridiplantae; phylum Streptophyta; class Pinopsida; order Pinales; family Pinaceae; genus Picea; species Picea glauca. The sequence goes on along the minus strand of JZKD02S1969559.1, from coordinate 338,954 downwards.
TAGTATCTCTTAGTTAAGTATTTCTTTGCAAAGTGTTTCTTGAATTCCCTCCAGGTAACATTCTTCTCTTTGATATGTTTTACTTGCACAAGCTAGTCCCACCACATGGATTCCTTTCCTTTCAGTTGATACATTGTAGTTCTTCCTTCTGCATGCGAGGAGTAATTCTATAGTTGGAAATATTTCCTCATGCAAAGAAGCCATGTCTCAGAATATTCCTCCTTCTGGTGATTTTCATCAAACATAGGAGGTTTAATCTTGTTCATTTCACCCTTCAGTTCATCCACTCTCGATCTCCTATGCTTCCTGGTAGAAGATAGGATTGAACTATTGTGTTCCCTTCTCTTGGAGTGCTCTTGGGAGTGATGACAGTGTCTACCAACACTCGTTGATTTTATCTTCTCATCAGGGGACATGTAACTTCCTGATTTATTGGAGTTACTCCCCTTATCCAATTTATTTTCTATTCTTTCTAGGCTCTGTTTAAATTTATGTTGAATTGTCCCTGTTGTTCCCTGGATTTCATGAAATTTTTGTTATCTTCTTGGTGAGTCTGGACATCTTTCCAAAATATTTCAATGATTTTCATCATGTTTCCTTCCTTATCTATCTCTTCTCCATGCCCATTGGAGTTCGATTCTTCAACTCCCAAATGGACATCCATTCCTCTAGCTTCATTCTCTGAACTGAAAGAATTATGTGCCCCCCTCCATTTCTCTATACCATGGAACAATTCGTTTCGTTTATGTCAATGGTTAATTATGCAAAATGTGCAATCAAACGAAATTTTTTCAGGCTATCAGACTTTAATAATTTTCCAGAATAAACCGATCTGATTAAAAAAAAAAACAATATCAGATTCCATTTTCTGCAGGTCTTGGTCGGTTAAGAACCCCGCGAACTTCCATCTCTAAGCCCAGTTCTGTTCTACAACAAAATTTCAGGCACTAGCCCCTTTTTCTGCGACCCTTGGTTCGCATGTGACCACGACTGTGACCCAACGCTTATGATTTGGGTGCTTATATGGAACCCTGAAACTTATTCTTCGGGCTTCGACAGATTTCAAAACACATCACAACAATTCTCTTGGAGTGTCGGATTGTCGATCTCACGACGTAGGGTGGATCAACAGTCCACATCTCCTAGCATCCAATGGCTGATACTCGCTATGGAACTCCAGGCTTTGGGTTTCTAGGACTTCGAAGCTTCAGGGCTTCAGGACTTCGGATCATTCCACCTTTGCACAACCCATAACTCCTAAACCATGAGTTTTCTCATAATTCCACTTCGCCCGGGTGACGTAATCACGTCAATTTAATTCGACGTAATGAAACTTTAGGGTTTCGTCCTCCCATTCCATCAGGAACCATTTCTTCTGGAGTGTACAATCTTCGAACTTCATGATATAGCACCACATGTCCACTGGGGCCCATGTTTTTCATGCTTGAGCTAAAAGATACCAAAAATTCACATCAAACTTTATACTTTTCAAATTGCAGGGACATGGGTCGGTGGTTTTGGAGTAACCCGCTGATCATTCTGCAATTGTCCCCACACTGACACGTACCCCTTCTGGGAAACCGTGGTTTGGATTGCGGGACCACCTTGTAGAATTATCTGTCATGCATCTTTGATCTCCACAATGCCTCCCGGACCTCGATCTTGATATATCATGACCAAGTTAATGTGGTACCAATCCAACTAACTTCTTCTCCAAGTTTAACTACCTTGTGTCACCTCCAGGAGCGCTACATGGTAGAACACATGAAGCTGACACATGGTCCAATCAGGTAGGTGATAATGTCACATTCTAACTGCATTTCAATCTTACAACGGTTCTTAACTCATTGACATGTGGCACACATCCCATGTGTCCATGTCATCCTTAGTGACGTCATCAAGACTTTGGGATTCAAAATATTTCACCTTTGCATACCCCGTTTCTCCTGAACGTCGAACTCCCGAACTCTGAATTTTTGATCTACTTTACCTTTTGGGTCCACCTGGTACGACTATCAACAATTAAGGTGGTGGCACATGGCCCCACATGTAAAATTCCTTTTGGCTAACAGGGTCATCAAAGTTCCATTCTAACAGACACGTGGTGGAACTAAGGAATTCCACATCATCCTGGGTGACGTCCTCATGCCACATCACTTCAAACTTCAGGCTTTGGGACTTTGGAAGAATTCATCTTAGCACATCATGTTTCTCCCGAATGTTGAATTCCGAATGGCTGTGATATCTGTGGCTCACAACCACTTGTGTGCATATTTGATGGTTGAGATCTACTTTTCACCACACGCCTTACCTTCTTCTCTTGGTTTGATCTAACAGTAATGCTTCTCCCTGGATCTACAGTGAAATCCCATCCGGGACTTCGGAACTTCGAGCTCGACCCCTCTTTCTCTTATAACCCATAAAATTTGTTGAAGATATGAATTCCGAAGGACTTACAGGTTAACCCTCCTGCATCTTCCTTCAATATGACAGTTATGATGGATTTTCCTTATCCTGAATAGATCTTATGGTCCAACACCATGAAAGTTGTGGTTTTATTTCTCTGCAGCCCATTCTTAATCTTGTTACACCTCCTATGTTTCCAAACCTAGTCCAAGTGTTCTTTCAACGCCCTACTGGAAATCAATACATCAAAGTTCTCTGTACTTTTTACTCCAATTTTCTCGTTCATACCCATCTAGGTTCCATGTTGGAAACCATGGCTCTGAACTTGAATTTCTTCCATTTCGACAACAATTATTTTTTGAAACCTTGATTAAAATTCCACTAACATGGCCCATATAGGCTCAGTGTCGAAACATATCTATGATACCAATTTGTAACGTCCTTAGCCACCAACAGGCCAGAAAATGACACTACTCGGACACTTCACTTAGCTCTGATACCAATTTTTAATGTCCCCAGCCACCCAGGTCGACCATGTAATGCCACCAATAGACTGCTAAGCTCTGATAGCAGGTTAATTTTTCATTCTGGAGTACACATATATTACATGCATTTCTAATTAAATAAAAGGCAATAAAATATATTACTACTATACTAACTAATGTGAAATTGACCGTGAATCACACATGCAATGAAATCATATAATAACATTGAAAGAATCATATACATACACAAAAGACATCATTAAACATAGATTTGATACTTATCTATGGATTGTGAAGACTACAAACTGCGTGCAGAACTTCCATGAACCTCCCATCCTTAGACCACACTGCTCATCACTCTTAGCAATGGGTCACCACCGAGCTAGGACTAAACTCCATCAGGCAAGGGATTCCTAGGCTTCGAAAGGATAACAGGAATGTCACACAGTTCAACAAGAACGATTCTCTCAGGAGCCACTTATGCCCATTGTTCACAGACTCTCATTCCCCACATGCCTGTCCCACCCTAGGAGTATACACCTTCATTGTCACACAGTTCATCGGTTGCTCCACCTCCCTTCCGGGGATTCAACAACAGGATGGAAAAGAACTCTCAAAGATTTGTAGTTGTTACTGGACTTCCTCCAGGAGAATTCACTTCCTCAACACACTCTGTCACTTGTAGATATTTTATCGTAGGCTTGAAACCCTGCCTCTTCAATCTGTAGGCCTGATAACCCACCTTTGCAAACCACAGGCCTAAGAACCTATTTCTTATATCCAACTCCTAAGATAATCAGGTGGGGTGAAGGAAACAACAGAACTTGAGTAAGGCAGAGTATGGATCAATAGGATACCAGTGCACACAAGTTACAGAGGTTCACAATGGCCACAGGTTCAATAATGGCGGAATGGCTAGTTGCATGCTTCCTTAGTGCATGAGTGAACTTGTCAAGATAAATGTGGCCGACTGGTCAGAGAATGGAAAGAATGGTCAGCTTGCAGAATCGTGAGAAAGTTGCAATCGTGAGAGTGAGATACTCAGGAAGGTGCCAGAATGGTTTGTGCCCCCCCAAACAACAAGAATTCCCCCTTAAAATAGCATGTGCCTGAGCTGACACATGTTTCTCATGAAGCACGTTCCTTTCGATTTGGAAGTCATTATGTCTTCCCAAAGGAACTTAGGATATAATCATATCCTTCTATCAACATTCAGAATAATAATAAATCATTCTTGGACTTAATCTCTTAATCTTAGTCCCTATTTCTAGCCTCTAAGCCCCCTCTCCCTTACCCAACCTAGTGGAGCTTATTCCCCCATACTCTTTCTTCATGGTTGGTCTACACACAACAATGTTTTTATATTAATAATATGAGTATTTACATGTACAAAACAGGCTCCTGGCCTTTAACACCTAGGCTCTCTAGCCTAATAAACACATAAGCCTATCAGCTTATAGTTGCTTGGCTCACCATCCTACAAAACATGTTACATTTCATAAATACAATTGGGGCTCGTCGTTGGGGATATTACAATGGGGTAAGGAAAGAGGGTTGTAGCCTCCTTCCGATTGGAGCTGATAAATTAGGGAATCAGAGCTTCCTTCAGGTTGAATCCGGTAAATAGGGGGTTGGAGCCTCCTTCCAGTTGTAGCTGGATAAATAGAAAGTTGGTTCTTACAATGAATGTACTCTTTGATAAATAAGAAAATCATTTTCGTGGTTTTCTCTCGCATTGGTTTTCCACGAAAAATTATAGTGTATTGTGTTTATGTGATGTTTATGCATTGAATTATGGTGTTGATGATGCTAATAATAAACTAGTGAACATTATTGGAGGTTTTATATTGTGATTAAAAGTACTAATTATTCTCATACTAATTCACCCCCCCTCTCATTATTCCAGTGAAGAAGGAATGGATGCACAAGTTTATACACACTTTGGATACAATTCCTAAGAATTGGTACTTGGAACTAGAAGTGCGCGGAGAGATGGAAAATTGGGACCATCTAATTCAAATATTTAAGGTAACATGTACTTTTGAACATGAATCTCCAATAGTATATGCATCCCTATAGGTCATTTGAACCAAGATATTTTCAAAAGAAGTTTCAATGGAGGTGGTACCTGTGTGTATTGCGCACAGAGCTACTATGATTGTCCATCAATTACTAGAATGTTACAATGTTGCTAAAGAAGAACAAGACGAGGAAGATCCAAGGAATGTACAAGTAACTAAAATAGGGGGGGAATGTGTAGTATTAGGACCATAGCTCAAATTTTTTGCGTATGCACAACCAATAAATACACGAAAGGTAAATATTGGAACAGAAGATAGGTGACTATTGGAATGATAAAACTATGGAGAAGATTGCAGATTTTTTGTGCTAGTACCATGATCTATTTCCAACTACATTTTCATAGATGAAGGGGATAGTTGGTGAGTTAGGATAAATGAAGATCCCTTTGAAACTCAATGCTAAGATAGTGCGGTAGAGACCCTACAGGTTAAAAAAAAGTATAAAGAGAAGGTGAAAGTGGAGATAGACCGAATGTTGGAAGTAAGGATTATTGAACCAGTGGTGGAATCAGAATGGATAAGTCCAATGGCGGTACAGGATACGAAAAAAGGAGGAATTGGGATTTGTGTAGACCTAAGGAATTTGAATGATGCATTCCGACATGATCCATTTCCAACACCGTTTACAGATGAAGTGCTAGAGAATGTAGGGGGGAAGGAATCATGTTCCTTCACAAATGAATTTTCAAGCTATCACCAAATTAAGATTGTGCAAACGGACATGTATAAGACTACTTTTGCAACTGATTGGGGAAGTTATCAGTACACAATGATGCCTTTTGGGCTTAACAATGCACCTGCAGTTTTTTCAAGGGTAGTTGTTGCATGTTTTAAGGAATTTATTCATAAGTTCCTTGAAGTGTACTTAGACGATTGGAATATGTTTATTCTACCGAAGGATCACATAGAAGTACTCAGGCTAATTTTGGATAAATGTAGACAATGTCAATTTCATTGAATTTGAAGAAATGTATTTTCTACATGCCTTTTGGGATTTTGTTGGGCCATGTGGTATGCAAGCAAGGATTATTAGTGGATCCCTCCAAGATTGCAATGATTTTAGACTTACAGCCACCCACATAAGTCATATAGTTGACAGCAACCCTGGGTCATACGAGATATTACAGGAAGTTCATTAAGGGTTATGTGTAGATTATAACACCTATGGAGAATTTGTTGAAGAAGGAAGCTAAGTTCCAATGGAATGACGATTGTCAGAAGGGTTTAGATACATTGAATCATAAATTAGTGACAACGTTGATTTTGATCTTCCCAGATTGGAAGAAGGAGTTCCATGTTCATGTGGATGTGTCGTCCATAGATTTGGGTGCAGTACTATATCAACCAAGGAAAGGAAACATAGATCGCCAAATTTCTTTTGCGAGAAGGAATTTGTCAATAACAAAATTGAATTATACTACCACAAAACAAGAAGGATTGGCAATGGTATATGTGCTACAGAAGTTTAGATGTAATTTGTTGGGTTCTCACTTTAAGATGTATACAAACCATTATGCACTAATATTCTTAGTGAACAAGCCAATGTTGGGGGGAAGAATATGCATATTGTTTTTATTATTCTGGGAATATGATTTTGAGGTTGTTGTAAAACCAAGGAAGTTCAATGCAGGATTGAATCACTTATCGCGTATACTCTCAGGAGAAGATGCAAGGAATCTAGATGAAAGCTTCCCAGATGCACACTTATTTGTTGTTAAAATGGTGGACAAATACTTCGCAGAAATTATGCAGTTTCAAAGTACAGGAATGGCCACATCAGACATGACAGTTGCATAGAAGAAACAATTAGTGGTTAAAGAAGAAAACTATTAGTTAATTACAGGGAAATTATACAATTTAGGTGTAGATGGAATATTGAGATGACATTTTTTAGAGATTGAAAGGGAAATGATACTCTCAGAAGAGAATGAAGGAATTGAACGAGGACATTATGCAGGAAAAATGACAGTGCAAAAGATTGATTTTGTGCGTAGGGCTCTAGTGGCCCACACTTCATAAGGATGCTAAAAAATAATGTCAAGCATGTGATGTTTTTCAAAGGGTGGGAAATTAATACAGGAGGGATGATATTCCTTTCCACCCAAAGGTTATTTTGCAAGTGTTTGATAAATGGGCAGTAGACTTTATTGTACCAATCAACCCATCAACAAGAAGATCAGGAAATAGGTACATGATACAGATTATTTTCGGTACAAAATGAGAGCGGAGATATAATAAATAAATGTACAGAGATATATCATATATATAATAATATAACATAAATATATATATCAAATATGAAACCATAAACATAAAGATACACTAATACACAATTTTTATTAATGAACAAAATGTACAAAACTGTATAAATACAGAGTGAAAGACTCGTAAGAATGGTGGCAGCTTATCTATGAGAAGAGATGTTATGGTTACTCACATTCGCAAGAAGATGATATTAAAATAAGGATCCAAATCCTTTTTAACATAAATAAAATCCAAAACCCTAACCCCAGAAGATGAAAATCCAAAAGTTTTGTGGACCCCGTTTTGGGTAGTTTGGTGTATCAACATCTCGAGGGCATAACTTTGGCATAAAATATTCGTTTTGGGTGCATTCTAGCGCGTTCAAAAGGTATCGATGAGGAGATTCATTTTGGAGGCTCAATAATATCCTTTGGAAATAACTGAGGTTCTCGATCCCAAAAAAACTTCATTTAGGCCCTCAAATTGGCCCCAGAAGTTTAGGAACCGAAAACTTGCTAAAAATAGTAAGATGCCAAAAGACTATTTTGTGTCAATTAGAATAGGTGGGAGACCACCGATATCCACCTGGATCAATCCTCCCTCCTTAGGAAGAAATTTTTTTCATTGCGTTAAGTTCCTGGGGGAGAGGGGAAAGCGTTTGTTGAATCTAAATCTTGGTGAGTTGCTTACCTTGATGGAGACGTTGTGTTGCTTGGTTTGTGCAAGGTTGTCATGAACCTGTTTCTAGAGGGATTGAATCTACTCAACCAAGTTGTTGTATCTTAGCTTGATATTGAATTGTGTAGGCACCATCATAGGTGAAGAAACCATATCTTCTTTATCTTCTGCAATCTGCTTCTATTGGATGGAAGGTGTTGAGGATGTAGTGGTTGCAATGGCCTTTTATTCACATTTTGAACATATTATGAAGAGGCTGAATTTTGCAGTATGAGATATTACCTTGCAACATTGTTTTGGTCGAACAATAGTCAGAACTAACTCTGGCATCCTGTAGAGTTGACCCCCAGAGTATTAATGACACTATGGGGTCGAAACTCATAAACAACATGATGTTTCCATAGATATGGTTGGCCCAAAATAACATCACAGACTTCAAGAGGGGAAACATCACACAATACATTATCCTTTAAGGGTTGGATTCCATAGGATACATGACACTATTGGTTGACACAAAGATATTGTCCTTGGTGAAGCCACCCAATGTTGTATGGTTGCGGGTGTGGTGTTGTTGATAACCCCAATTTTTTGACAACCTCTATTGAGATGAGGTTCTTCTAGTTGCTGCTATCAACAATGAAATGCAACGGGGTCACCTTCACCCACATATTTGAATGGAAGAGGTGCTCCCCCTCTTCATGATCTGCTAGTTCTTCTAGTTGAATTTTTGCAGTCGCAACAGTAACAGTGGGATCTGCGTCAATAATCTGTCTCCTTCCATTATTTTCTGAATCATCTTCCAAATCTGGGTTCGACTCCTTGTCTTTTATTTCTACCACCAATTGTTGTTTTGAACTAGATTCATCGGTGTTGTGCCAGGGGATTTTGTGGAAATTTCACTATTTTCCAGTGTCCTTCATATTTCTGTTACCCTTACTTTCCTGTGGCTTGGACTGGTTTTCTAAAGGTTGGTTATTAGGGCCATCTTTACCATACTTTGGTTGTTGCAGATTTGTAGAAACAAACTCCCTCTTGTTTTGGTGCTTAAATTTATGCTCAATTTTAACAACATATCGATAAGTAGAACCCAGTGATGAGATGTCCAGAAAATCCATTTCAGTTTGGATGTATTTGTTTAGAGCCCCACGATATTTCATAACAAAATTTCGCTCAGAGTCTTTGATACCCAAATTGGTGTGCATGGTATGGAAGGTACTGGTGAACTCTAATGCTACTTGGCCCCTCTCTTGACATAGCGTGGTCCATCTCATGTACTGGTCTTCATAGTTGCCAACAGGGTAATATTGTTCCTTGACCGCATCCACAAAAAAATCCCAAGTGGGCTCGACCCCATATATTCCAGACTCCTCTATGGAACTATGCTCCCAGTAAGTTTCCCACCAAATTTTGACATGGGGGAGAGCCTTAAGGAGTGAAAAGGTGATATTTTCCCTGTTGGAAAAATTGTAAACAGAGAAATAATCTTCTAGAAGATTTAACCATTTTTCTAGGGCATCTGCATCTATCTAATCTTCAAATATGGGAATATAAAAATTCACTTGTACCTTGAAAGGAGAGGTGCCTCCAAAGTGGTCACTTGATGAATACACACTTATTTTTATTGACGAGTGTTGAAGGATGTGGGAAAAATTCTCCATCGTTTCATCCCATTGTCACGTGAGAGCTTGCTCAAGCAACAAATTAATAGAATCATCTTCTCTGTAATTTTTATTTTCTTCCACCATGGAGGGTTTCTTGGGAGTGCAAGAGCGATTTTACTCAATAGATAAAATCTCGAGACCCAATTTTCTATACTCAGACCTCATTAGGGACATGCACTGAAAAGCAATCAAGAGCAACCTCCTCTGATATCTCTGATCCAGATTATTTTTAGTACGAAAATAGAGTGGAGATATAATAAATAAATGTACATAGATATATCATATATCGAATCATATAATAGAAATATATATCATATATGCAACCATAAACACAAAGATAAATACACAGTTTCTATTTATGAGCAAAATGTACAAAACTATAGAAATATAGTGAAAGACTCGTGAGAATGGTGGCATATTATCTCTGAGAAGAGATGTGACGGCTACTCACATTCACAAGAATATGATATTAAAATGAGGCTCCAAGGCCTTTTTAACATAAATAAAATCCAAAACCCTAACCCCAGAAGATGAAAAGCCAACAGTTTTGTGGACCTCGTTTTAGGTAGTTTGGTGTATCAACTTCTTGGGGGCGTAACTTTGGCATACAATCTCCATTTGGGGCTGATGATATCTCGTTGGAAAGGTATCGACTAGGATATTAATTTTGGGGGCTCAAGAAAATATTTTTTCTATTATTGAGGTGCTCGATCCCGAAAAAACTTCATTTAGGCCCTTAAAATGACCCCAAAAGTTTAGGAACCAAAAACCTGCTAAAAATAGTAAGTTTCTAGAAGATTGTTTTGTGCCAATTGGAATAGGTGGGAGGCCATTGATGTCCACCTATATCAGTACATAATCACTACGAAATAATATTTTACCAAATGGGAAGAAGAAGAACCAATCATAGATTGCACCACGAAGACTGTTGCGAGGTTTCTATTTGAGAATGTAGTCACACAATTTGGATGCCCGTGCATTTTACTCTATGATCAAGGAACACATTTCCTTAATAGGACAATTGGAGCATTGACTTAGGAGTTTAAAATTCATCATCAGAAGAGTATGTCGTATCATCCTCAGGCCAATGGGCTAGTAGAATCTTTTAATTAAATTATGGAGAATGCTTTGACAAATATCTACAACGTAGGAAAAGATGATTGGGACTTAAGGTTTCCTGTAGTATTATGGGCATATAGGAATACAAGTAAAAATTTGACAGGACAGACACCTTTCAGGTTGGTCTATGGGCAAGAAGCAGTAATGCCGATGGATTTTATTGTACTGAGCCTGCGCATTGCATGGATTACTGATATTTCATATTCTGGCATAGTAGAGGAGATATTGTCACAATTGGTATAGCTTGAGGAAGATTGCTTTGTCAAAGGTTTCCATGATTAAGTTCAGAAGTCAAGGGAAAAGGAATGGCATGATAGAAATATTAAACAAAAAATGTCTCAAGTAGGTGACTCAGTATTATTGTATGAAAGTAAGTTCATACAACATCCAAGAAAGTTTTGAATGCATTGGTTAATACCATATGTGATTCATAATGTGACAAAGACAGGTGTTGCACAGTTGGAAACACTAAATAGATCATCCCTCAGAGGCATGGTGAATGGAAGTCGACTGAAAATCTAGACACGACCAACCATTTGCGCATTAATCTAAACTTTGCAAGAACACATGTATCGTATTAGTTGTACTATAGTAGGGAGGTAAAATAAAATAAAAACAAACAAAAAGTAGAAAAAGGGAAGAAAACAAACAAAAAGTTAAAAAAGAAGAAAACAAATAAAAAGTAGAAAAACAAGAAGAACTACAAAGGTAGAAAGGAAGAAGTATGGGAAATAAATCAATAGGACCCACACAGAAAAAGGTAGTATCACACAGATAACAGAAACAACACAGAGGAAGTTATGTGTGTGACAACTTCAAGCGTGACACAAGACCATTAAAGGCATTAAACAACAGAAACAACAGTTAAAAATAAGTAATGATGAAACATTCTGGAGATGCATAATCATAAATAGAAGGCACCACCGAGGATCGGGATATACTAACATATTGAAGGAAGAATCTGTCAAAGGATATGGAATTAAATCCCCAGTAAGGAAAGTATCGATTGCAGACTCTAAACAAATTCAACACTTATGTTGGGCGTGAAAGAAATTACACAGTTGTCGAAGGGTTATAAAATCACATAAGGGCTTGACAGGGAAAGGTTAGTTTCATTTGATAAGAGTTGTGAGCATATAGAGCAGAAAAAATATGAACCAAAGCCAAACTAGAACTAACATAGAAAATTTAAAGAAATCATTTGTAGAGAATAATGGCACCACCAAACGTTGGGGCACCCACAGCCACAACACGCAAGCAAATAAAATGACCATCGGTTGCACGAGTGTTCGTGGAAACACCTGGAGATTTGGCCTTGCAGTCGACGCTTCCCAGGGATTATGTACCACTGAGAAATTATACCACGCCATAGGTTATACTGCCTAAGGATGACAAATACTTGTTGGTCACGCCAGAAATTCCACCTAGTGTCATTATTGAAGGGGACCTGATGGGCAAGGTCACTACATTGAAGTTTTTGGACCATGACATAACAGATACACATAAGTTTCTTGAGTTAGCACAGGACAAATATGTATGCACTAAAATACTGCCAGGGACAAGCGTAATATTGTTCGAGCCTCAGATCTGGGCGACAGGGCTAGAAAAATTAGGGATATTGAATTTGTTAGAAATCCAATATTTTTGTCGAAGTATTGTCCTGATATTGTGTGATATGTGATTTAGGTATTGTCCTGCAAATTACTAAGGAAATTTTGGAAGGATGAGATGCCAGCAACAATCATAGATGTTGGGGAGAAGTGCACAGAATCATTCCAAATGAATTGGGCCACATTTTTGGTCAATCCATTTCTGGTAGATTGCACTAAATCCCAGGATAAATGCATGGAATTTCACTACGACTGACTTCTCATACCGGTAGCATTCGTCACTTAGAGGGAGCCTCATGAGTGCCAATTTTTTAATACATCTCACTGAGATCATGCAACATCGTGATATGTTAACTTATTGCATACTACACACAAGGGGAGACAAAAAGACAACAATGTCACCTTTTATGTCTACTTTGACATGATCAAGCACATAATAGAGCACACACCATGCATCACCATCTAGACTATGAAAAGCTATCAAGATATTGTGCACTTCAAAGAGGGGATGCACCACATGTATATCCAAGCCAAAAGAGACCTGGTGCACCAGTGGCTACCAACAAGTTACAATTTGATAGAGGATGATGTATTCCTTATTTCCAATGACTAGGACAAAGAATGGAAACTCCCAGCTAAACAAACAGGGCACCCTGACAAAGAAGAAGAACAAGACAATGAAGAGGAAGAAATAATCGAGGGACGAGGCAATGGGAAATGCAATGGTGCAAGGAATATGCCGAAGACAAGACCCCCAGTTGAAGACACACAATAAATAGTCCCAAGAACAGGGTTCAAATGAAAATACAAGGGGAAGGGCCCAACTATATATGCACACAAAAAGATGAAATCCCAAAAAGTATCACCTATCTATAGTCTGATAGGAAATTACATGGAGAGAATCATCTACTAAGTGCGGGATGTCTCAGAGGAGGTAATTGAAGAAGCATCATGGAAACAAGTTGAATTGCACCAGAAGGTGCAGGACCAATTGATGATGATACAACAATTATTGGAGACAGTGAGGATAACACCAAAGAGAGGCTCAGGTGAAGGACCATCAATGAGCCCGATTGAGGAAGTAGGGACTACCACTCCACTCCTATCTGAGTTAGCAGTCAAGCATATAGTGTTGAAGATTACGTCAGATGCAATCGTCTTCCAGACACAATAACTGCAATAGAAGATGAGAGCACTAAGTCATATGGACATAGTCGTTTCTCATATGCCCACAAAAATACTAAAAAGCCTGCAGGCCGATATTGTGCAGGAGATAAGGTTCTGTGAAAAGTTAGCGTGCAGAGAGATAACCAAGGTAATAGACGAGAATGCATAAATTCAACAAAAGTATATAACTTCTTTGTAGGAGAAGATAAAGGTTGAATAAAAAGTTGAAAGAACGTTGAAGGAGAAGAGTGAGGTCGAGGAAAAGGACAAGAAAACACTAAAAGAGAAGGATGAGGCTGAGAAAATGGCACAACAAATACAAATGACCATCCAAAATCTCTATAAGGATATCCCAAAAGTACCAATAGTGGTATAGGCCACAATGGAAGAGCGTGTCTCAAGAATCAGTGAATTAATTAAAGGATTTCATACCAATATTTAAGACTTGGAATCACACACCATGCCAGGGACACCCCCTGAGGAAAAGGAGAAAAGGGAAAGGAAAATGACAAACTCAAGGGAAAATATTAAGAGTATAGACTAGGAGTGTGCGAGGTTGTACGACAAGAGTACACATATTTGGACACATCTCATGATGAATCTGGAGTTGAAGGAGATCATATATAGAATAAGAAGCACACAAGAGCAAGCCCAAAAAATACAATGAATCCATTAACACTCTACCACCTACTGAACGGATGATAAACATACTTGCAAATAAACATATATACAACGAAGTAGAGAAGATATGGGCAGAACAAAAGAAGATTGTGTAGAAATTGGAACTGTTACAGAATGAAGCACTCAAGGTAATAGGGGAATTTCCCAATGCACAGGGAATGACAAAGCAAGCAACACACAACACTGAGGAGAAACTCACGACCCTGACTACATAGGTCGTAGAGGAAATTTTGGGAAAAGAAGAAGAAGTAACAAAAGAAGTTGTGGAAGCAAGGGAAACCCTCCAAAAGTTCATGGAGGAAAGGAGGAGTTGTAAATGTGTTGAACCTGCAAAGAATATATCTAGCTGGGAATTGACATGCACATTTGCAGAGAAAATAGAAGAAAAGAGAAGCAAGAGAGAAAGAATGGAATAATTCTCATTAACCAAATGAATGAATGATAATTTACACATGGTATACTCTGTATAACTAAACCAATGTGCACTGGAGGAGAAGCCAATAAGTCATGGTGATGTTCTATAGTGATCTGGACACACACCAACAGATACGGGAGTAAACTATCACCTAGTCTAGTCTCTCGGGTAGTTACAGGAGTGAACTGCCACCTAGCTGAGTTAAATAGTCTATTAGTCTTCAATTAGCTGATTGAAACAGAGTGAAGTGAGGAGGAGATAAGGGAATCATGGGTAATGCGCTAGTCGGTGATGATCCCAAGTACAATGTTCATTATTTGGTGTTGATACCAATGTTGCATGGTGATAATCCCAATGTATCATCTAAACTCCACTCAACTGATCAAACTGAAGAGAATATTCTCCCTGGAGGAATATTCTTCCTAAAATATAGGAGACTGAATAATGACTAATAAACATAGGAAAAATCTTAGGAAAAATAAATCCTAGGTGTGTGTGAAGTAACTCCAACACCCCACCTAAACATCACTATGGTGAAAATAAAGAATGGGTCCTAACAATGAGGCCATGTTAGGTGTTGGAGCCGCCTTCTTCTAAATAAGTGAGATGTTATACTTAAGCCTAAAAATCTAGTTTCAGGATTTTGTTTGTTTCATGGCGCTACCCACTGAACCCTTAGTATTTTGACATGCGAAATGGCGATAATAGTTTTAAATTTTACCCAGGTTAGTGTCAAGAGTAAATCACTTTAAACCTTAGTTAAGCACTATCATGATTTCGTGACTCGACGATCGCTCTCCCAAAAAACAGTGCCTTCATAGCCCCGAGTCGCGAAGTCACGATATTAATTAATTATGAATGGGTTAATTAAGAGCTTAATTCAGATCACGAGTAATCAACTAAATCGCCTCATTGCGATTTCGGGTTTTGGGGGCTCAAAGGTTAGGAGTGAAATCTTCTGATACAGTGAACGCCGAAAAAAAGGGATTAAAGACTAAAACGTACTTAATTAAATGAACTAAACTGGATTAATCAATGCATTAAACAACCTTTAACATGCACCGTCTACGGAGTAAATTTTAAATGTTTTTGCATTTTTTCGTGTTACGACTCGTCAAGCATTTATGGCATTTATTTGAATTCCAGTGAGGTGACAGATAGTAGGATCTCGTTTTTACTTCTAAATCTTTCTATTAAGCGATTTGACTGTTCTGTTGGCAAGGACACCAGGGGTTTAAATGACCAAGATAGAGAGTTGTTCCTTCATTATTTCAGTTCTCATTTCTATTTGCACACAGATCCATTTTACCAGGATAATCGTTGTTTGTGATTTTCAATTTTTTCGACAGGTGGTCCAGTTGCAGGTTTCTCTATCATGGCTCCACAAAAAACGCCCAAGTCAGCTACTGAGAGTTTAGGTCAGGGTTCATATGTTGTTTCTGATACCTCACCCTGAAGTATTACTTATATCAAGACATGGTCATACGTTTCCAACATTCTGCAATCTGAGTCGATAAACTATTCGGATGATTCTAGCGACAACGAGAAGGATGATTTATCAACCAAATACAAAATCGTCGCTCAAGCAGAGATGCACAAAATAGCGGTGAGGCCCCAGCTTCTTTTCTATTGTGATATGATCAGGTGGGTGCTGGACCATGTGGACATCCCAACCAAGACGATTATCAGCAAACAAAAGGTGACGATTGGTTCTTTCAGGCCAGAACATTTGCGGGCAATGTATAAATTATCACCCACGCCAAACCTTACTCACAATGTCAAATTTCTAGAAGGTTTCAAGAAGAAGAAGTGTGAGCAATATGAAAAACGTTTATCTGATCTGATCAAATATTGGGTCTCACACCCCGCGAAATTTAGAGCTGACACTAACAGGATCTATTCAATCTCTTCCTTGGAGCCATAGTTCAAGAACATAGCGATGATGACCTGCAAGTTGTATGGGAAGGAAGACACTACCCATTGTTTCCTCTCATGGGTGCCACTCATTCATACAGTCGCTGAGGGTTTCTCCTTCGATTGGGCCAAACTGTTGTTCGATAATCTGACCAGTTGAATTACAGAATATCGAGCACAGAGGGCGAGTAAGAAAGCAACTTCGTTCTTTATGTCTTCTTACATCATGGATGCCATCTACTTCATGACACCCTTCCCACTAATGAACTGGAGCTGGGCTCCATCTAATACAGAGCCTATTCATGTCTACCACTCGAAGATTTGGGAGGATAAGGCCAAAGAATTCAACTACGAGATCTTCAACTATGTAATGGTGTCATTGCATGTCGCCATCTTTGGCCAGTCACCTCCCAGGATTTCAGATAGTGTCATGACCAACCTAATTAGTGTGGCAGATTGGTATCTAGAGGTGGGATTTTCGTACATCAGGGTTTTTGACACCTCTGTTCCTCCATATGCTCTAACTCTATTCTTTCCAGATAAGCTATTGAGTTCAAGAAACACGACCCTAGTAAGGTTGTGAGAAATCGCCTGGCGATTTGCGGCCTGAAGAGATATGAACATGAGGATTCCCCTCATGATGAGATATTCTGGGGTGCGAGGTCCTTCTCTGAAGTCCTAAGTCAGATTCAAGCCCTGCCACCCAGAGATATGGCCGATTTTTTGAAATTCCAGGAGCACCAAAGCTTCCAGTTACAAAGCAGACAGAAGTCAAAGGTGCAAAGGACTCAAGTCCTAATAGGGATAAGAACCAAGGAAAAACAGGGGAGGCTGGAACCTTAGGGAAAGGAGCCGAAGTCCCCGTCAAACAAGAAGGAAACCCCGAAAAGGGTATGCCAGGCAAGTAGGCCCAAGGCCAAGCAGAGATACCCTTGCAAGGATCAGGCGACTCACTGTTGCTCATGTCAAACAAGTCAGTCACAGAGGTTACCCTGAAACAACCATCCAAGGAAATCGGCACTCTGATTGTTATTATCACACCTTTACAGTTCAAAAAGGGGAATCCCGATGCAAGGTGGATTTTCAATGAAGAACTGACACCCATTTCTGTAGAGGAGCTGCCTCCTAATGAATTTTTCTTTGATAAAAAAAGGAAGGTCATGGTGAAGCAAGAATTATATCAAAAGGAGGTCATAATGGCTAAAACCTTTAAAATCATGATAGATGGGAAGGTCATGAAAGAGGAAGAATTTGCAAATGAGATATCCAGGACACTAGGGGATTATGATACATCCAATCAGTACTCAGTCAAGACTTTGAAGGCCCAGTTGAAATGAAAGAACCTCCTGATCAGTAAATTGGAAGCTAAAGTGGCTACTGCTAAAGCAAATTCCAAGGATGAGGTGAGAAAAAGCCTCGAGGAAGCCCGAATAGCCGATCTGCAGGAGATCAAGAAACTTAGATCCAACCTTGAGCAGGTGTGCCAATCGACGCAAATCAACCAAATGCAGGTAAGCCAGTAGGGGCAACAAATTATAGAATTACAATCGAAGTTGGATGTTGCCGAGAATCAGGGTTTAGACATAAAAAAAATCCAGATCCCAAGCTACCAAAATCCGACAGAAGGTATTAACGGCTCAACAAGACTTGCTTGTATAGGTAGGAACCATTCAGAACCACTTTCATATGGTAGATCAAGGGTTAGAAAGTATTGCCTTGAGGGAAAAAGAAGCTGGGGCAGCTCGAGTTTCTTTCCAAGACTTTGTTATAGCTATGACGAAGATAGAGATGGTCGGTAGCTCCAAATTATCCATCGTAGAATAAACTAAAGGGAATATCTTTTTGAAGGTCTGGGAGCAAAATATATCAGAAAGAAAGGGGAGAGCTAATGAAGTGATGAATTCTTGTGAGGAAAGATTCACTTTGATAAATAAAAGTTTTCTAGACCTTGATAAGGAAAGCAGTGCTGGGACGCTGGGAAAAATCAATATAGCTAAGCACCTGCTGGAAATCAAAGAAAACATGGAGAAAGAGCAAGCGGAGATATCCCAGATAAGACAAGTCGATATGGTCCAAATGGACAAATGGCTAGTGCAGCCAAGTTTACAATTATACTCTATCATCATGGAATACCGACAAGTAGGGAAAAGGTTGCCACAACTGG
Organism: Picea glauca; assembly: GCA_000966675.3. NCBI lineage: Eukaryota > Viridiplantae > Streptophyta > Pinopsida > Pinales > Pinaceae > Picea > Picea glauca. Next base: position 320,329 of record JZKD02S1969559.1, on the reverse strand, counting down.
CGAAGATTTGTTACACCTTTGAAGCAAGCAACCAAGCAGAGCCTTCCAGATTGATAGCCCAGTTGGTGGAGAGGTGTGTCATTTCCATCGAGCAGGTGAAGGGGTAGGTTTCTGGTGCTAAATAATGACAGATGCCAACCTGTTCTATTTCTAGAGCCGGAAGGGCAGAGAAAGGAAGGTGCTCCACCCTTACAAGGGAATACAAAGATGAGGAGATGAAACGCTCCAATTTTCCATTTGCAACTGACAGTTTTTCAGAACGATCGGAATTCTAGATGTTCAGAAGTTTGTTTAAATAATGAAAAAATTGTAATAGAAAGGGCTTTTTGCTAGTGGTAGATTGTAATAGAGAAAGTTCTTTTAAGCCAGGATTAATACAAAGAGAATTGAAGACTCCATATTTCGTCAAGATTGAGTTATTTGTTTTTCCTCTGTATTTCATGCTTCATGTCATTTTTTACATATATGTCTTTGATGAATGTTTAGCTGCAATTTAGTATAACTTCTATTGTGGTGATCAGATTCTAGGTATCTAGTTATTTACAGTTTTTCCTCTGTATCGGCTACTAGCAGGTACAAGACCTATGAATTATTTAGATCTCTACATTATATGCTTTCATCAAGGTATTCGTGTCTTTTCTTCTTCTTCCACAGCGTGGGATTCCTCTGAAATTGATGCCCCACATTGTCGACAACTCTATGTTTTCACACTCGATTTTAATATTTTAAACTCAGTTATGGAAAATGGCCTTCGATTTCGTTAAACCCTTCGATTGGCTTCACTAAATTTTCCCTGTATAATCTAAAGTTGAGATAAGCACTTTAAAACATCCACCTTCTTTTAAAGCTATGTTCTCCCCATGACTGTACTCGTCGTAAGACAGCCCAACATCGAACCCGGTCTATCGAATCAAACCAGCATCGCTTTGAATCTTTTTGATACCATACTTAAGATTGCCACCACCCGGATAAAATTCAAACGTTCATGGGTCGCCATCGAGCGGGATATCAACATTCAAGAATATTTGGAAGCTAGACAAAGACAACTCAGAGATTGGCCATAGCTTCATCCCCTGAAGTTGTTTCTTCCCCTTCCTTTTCTTCCACTCTTTTTAGATGCTTAGACTCTACACTTTATAGCCTTAAGTGTAGACTCAGTAACAACATCTTTCTGGCGCTGTTGTCGGGGATCGGAGAATCGTAGTCACTTTCCCCTGAGAAAATGACATTTTCAGGTTTCATTTTTTGATAGTGAACAAAGAGAGAACACCTTGTTAAGGCTAAACCTTCGTCATTCACTTGGTGAATCCACTCTTAAGTAAGCTGGCATCCTTTCGGAAGAACACCAAACAAAACCCAGATGTCAAACAGACAATGTTGGTTTCTGACCCTGAAAAAATACTAAGACCAAGGGGTATTTTTAAAAAAAATGTGGTTGCATATCAACCCAAGTCTAATCAGTCTAAAGATAAGGCCTCTTTCGAACCTTCATCCTCGCGATAACTTCCTCTTAGGAAAATATCGGACAGTGCCGTCAAAACTGATACCTCTCCAACTACCTCTTACGTTATGAAGGGCGACACGCCTGCCTCAAAGCTCATCCCTATCGATATCCCATCGACTCTCAATATAAACCCCTCCATCACTGAAGGCCTTGAAGAAGTTTCCATGTACACGTATTTGACGCTGGTGGGTTCTCCCATTTACATATCCTGCAAGTCAGAGGAGTCGAGTCCACGTATACCTTCTTCTCCTTTTTCATCTTTCACCTCCCCTGGTAAAAATTTTCTCGATTTTTCCCCTTTCGGCCCTGAGGAAGCTAGAGAGTCGCTATAAATCTTCACCAACCCCCTTTATAACGCACTAATTTCCTCTCCTAGGTTATCCATGGTCGTCGGAGGAGGAGGAGCAGTGGGAATAGGAGGTCAAGGCCAGCAACTGCCTCCCAGGTTTTTCACCAAAGTAGCCACTAGATATGCCCCCTTGGTCCTTCCCATGCCTCTCCATGATTTACCTGAAAACTATATGAAAAACTTACCCAAGTTCACAGGAGAAGGGGATCTAACTACAGCCGAGCATATCAATTGTTTTGATCAATTCACTGATATTCTAGGTCTCGAGCATGAGGATGTGTATTCTTGATTGTTTGTCCAAACCTTCGAAGGACAGGTAAGAACTTGGTTTCGGAGCCTGCCCCCAGGTTCAATCATATCCTACGATGCACTAGAAGACCTCTTTCTCAAACAATGGGGTGAAAGAAAGGATCATTTATACTATTTGATCGAGTTCAGGTCTTTAAAGAAAAAGGGATCTAAAACTGTTATGGAATTTATCCAAAGGTTCAACAAGTTATATAATAATATCCCTATTGAAGTTAAACCGTCTCAACCCGCCACCAAAGTAACTTTCGCAGGAGCCTTTGAATCCGATTTCTCTTTACTATTAAGAGAAAGGAGAGGGGAAAACCTAACCCGAATGCAAGATGACACTGTGGAAATTGAATAAAAAATGATGGCTTTGGGTAAATTAAAAATGAAAATTGAGACGAGAAACAGGGAAACTAGACGTCTCAGAGAACAAGCAGGTCCCTCTGGATCTAGAAGATCCTCAAATGACAAAATGGATGACATGGCTAGGATAATAAAAGAAATATCAAACAAAATCTCGAGAATGGAGCTAGATCAATCCAAAGCTGATCAATTCGTTAAGAGAGAATTTAGGAGAAATCCCAATCCTTAGTTCCAGCCAAGACAAATTAAAAATGAAGACCAAAAGATCCAAGCACCTCTGAAAAATGAAAATTTTATAGGGGGGAATGATATGAAAGAGTTTGAAGACTTGGAAGAAGATGTAAACAACTTGGGTGACGACTGTGTACAACCTCACTTGACCAAAGAAGATTATGAGAAGTCCCTGAACATGGAACAATCATCGGTTGAAGACAATAACCTAAACGACGCTGATGATTTCGCTTGTCAAGGAATGGCCGACACCATAATGGCCGAACTCCATCACAAGTACAATCTGAGGCCCAAAAACAAACATGTGTCGACTGCGCAACCCAAGAAAATTTTGCCTAGGGGATAAATATACAAGCCTGTCCAAAAAGAGACCAAGATGCGAAATAACATAGGGGTAGATTCACAGAATACCAACGTAAAAGGGACCGAAGCCCAAGAGAGAAAAAATAAGGCAGCTGAAACGCGGGCACCTAAAACCAGAAACACTGAAAATATAATAGTGCTACTAAATAAAATGGATAGGAATGATTCTGATGTTTTATCCAAGGAAACGGATAAAACCGCGGGAGTTTTCTACCTGGAAAGCGAGATAAAAAAAGATCAAGATACCCATACCTTTGGTCGAGTTGGTGAAGAATCCTGTGTACCGAAAAAAAATAACCAATATGATAAATTTTTCAGATCTAGAGAGTCAGTCTGACGTAATAAATATGGAATATGACAAGCCTAATATCACTTTTGGTCCACATTTTGAAGGTTCCAGAGATATCGTCGCCCCTTTCTATATTACCCTGAAAGTGCACGATCGGTTGTTGCATAATTGCATGCTAGACTCTGGGGCCTCTCATAATGTAATGCGCAAATCTATTATGGATAGACTAGGCCTCGAAATCACCAGACCCTATGGAGATATTTACTCGTTCGATTCAAGGAGAGTTAAGTGCATGGGCATGATCAAAGATTTAGTAGTCACCCTCGCCCAAATCCCGGTGAAAAATGTCCTAATGGACGTAGTTGTCGCCGATATACCCCCAAAGTATGGTTTACTATTATCTATATCTTGGGGAGGTAAGCTCGAGGGATCCCTTCAGCTGGATATGACCTACGCCACAATCCCTGTTTTTGGTGGACAGTTCACACGGTTATACAGGGAAACATGGTTGGCATATACGGTAAGCGATCCATATATTCCTAACAATTACCCTGTTTATATCGCTAATCTAGACCTGGGAAATTGTATTATGTCCTTCAACAATACTGAATATAATTGTACATAAGAAAGTGACATCGATGAAATCAAAACCGAAAAAACAACTAAAAATGTGTACAACATTGGAATTTGGAAAATGTTCTTTGATGGTGCTTCGTCGTGCGAAGGGGCAGGTGTGGGAGTGCTTTTCGTAGCACCTAAAAATGAATTTGTCGTTCCCTTCTCTTACAGGTTGCAGTGGGACCTAGACTTCACAAACAACATTTGTGAATATGAAGCTCTAGTCCTAGGTCTAGAAGTTGCCAAGAAGCTAAACATAAGGAACTTAGAGGTCTATGGAGATGTTGAACTAATTGTGAAGCAGGTAAATCGGAAATATTAGGCCAAGCACCCAAGACTGAGGTCCTATAGAAATTGTGCCTAGGATCTAATGGAAAAAAAAAATTCATCGGTAAAGGTTCATTTCATCCCACGAGCCGAAAACCAACAGGCCGATTCACTAGCCAAAGTAGCTTCGACTTTCGTACCCCCTACCGCTTTCAAATTAAAATACCACATAGAGGTAAGGCATAGACCATCCATATGTCTTTGAAGATGACGAACAGATCAGAAAGTTCCTAAAAATGGTGGGTGATTTCTCTGAAACCCACATTGACCAAGAAAACCAAAACAATCATACTTGGATTATGCAGGAAGGGGAGGAGCCTCAGGAGTTCCGAGAAAAAATTGCAAATTATCGCCTACTAGTGTTAAAAATTAATCAGATCCCTAAGGGCCTGATACCTCTGGAAAGGTTGTTTGATCAAAATGACATGCCTCTAAAGTCCTCCTTGCAGCCCCAACCAGAGGAGGTCGAAGACTGTGATGTGGGCACCACCAAAGAGCCTAGGATAGTGAAGTTATCAAAGTACCTTCCTCCTGAGATAAAAAGCAAGTATAAGGACTTACTCGGGGGGTATAAAGATGCCTTTGCATGGTCTTACAATGAGCTCATAACCTATGACACCTCTTTGATCAAGCACAAGATACCTTTGAAACCTAGTGTTAAACCCTTTAGACATAAGCTCGGACAAATCAACCCCATTTTACTGCCTCTGGTCGAAAGAGAAGTGAAAACACTATTAGACGCAAAAATAATTGTACCTCTCAAGTAATCTGATTGGGTGGGAAACTTAGTCTCGGTTAGGAAGAAAAGCGGGGAGATCAGACTGTGCGTTGACTTTAGAAATCTAAACAAGTCCTCTCTCAAAGATAACTATCCTCTGCCCAAAATGGATCACGTTTTGGAAAAAGTAGTCAGTGCAAATAAGATGGCAATGATCGATGGGTTTTTCGGTTACAATCAAATTGCTCTCAACGAGCATGATAAAGAAAAAATAGCTTTCACCACCCTTTGGGGCACGTTCACATACGACAAAATGCCTTTTGGTCTGATGAACGTAGGTGCTACCTTCCAGCATGCTATGGATATTGCCTTCATCGGTGAAAGAGATAAATTTGTGGTTATCTACCTCAATGACCTGACTATCTTCTCTAAATCCGACGAAGACCATCTGTTACACCTAAAGAAAACGTTTGAAAAATGTCAAAAATTCGGTTTGTCTTTAAACCCAAAGAAGTCTCACTTTGTGATGCAAGAAGGTAAAATATTGGGCCACATTGTGTCTTGAGACGGAATTAAAATCGACCCTAAAAGGGTAGAAGATATAGACACCATAAATATTCCTAGAAATATAAAAGAAATTCAGTCATTTTTAGGAAAAATAAACTTTTTGAGAAGATTTATCCAAACTTTGTTGAAATCGTAAAATTGATCACAGGTATGATAAAGAAGAACAACGAAGTGAAATGGACAGCAGAGGCCAAGGCGTCGTTTGCACGCATCAAGAAAGTTATCAGCGAAGTGCCCGTACTGGAAATCCCTAATTACCTAAAGGATTTCCTGATTTTCTTGTTTACCTCCGAACACACAATGGCGGCAGTACTTCTCCAGAAGAATGAAGAGGGTTTAGAGCAACCAATAGCCTTTTTCAGTAAAAGTCTCAAATATACTGAACTGAGATACGATATAATAGAGAAACAAGTGTATGCTATGGTTAAGGCTTTGAAGGCTTTTAGAACTTGTGTGCTTCACTCCAAGGTAATTGCATACATTCCTACCAATTCCGTGAAGGATATATTGGTTCAGCCTGATAGTGATGGAAAAAGGGGTCGGTGGCTCGCTAAAATTCAAGAGTCCGACCTAGAGGTAAAACTGACAAAATTAATAAAAGGACAAGGTCTGGCTAAGCTCTTGGAAGAATCAAATTTCAGAGCACCCGGAATAAATAACTTGCAAGGATACGAAGGACATGGGGATGTAAACGAGCCCGACAACCAAATAGTTATCTCCAGAATCAAAGAGAAGTTTTCCCTTTCAGATTGGTATAAAGATGTAGTGTCCTACCTAATCACCCTGAAATTCCCTAGCGATCTGCCTCCAGCCAAAGCCAGAACACTGAAACTACATGCGGTGAAGTAATGTATATCCGAAAGTCAACTGTATTGGAAGGACCCCTTAGGCTTCCTACTGGTTTGTTTGATAGAATCAGAAACAGAGGGGGTCATAAACTAATTCCACGAAGGAGTGTGCAGAGGGCATCGTTCCTGGAGGGAAACTGCTTATAAAATCACGAGGGCAGGATATTATTGGCCTAAACTTTTTTCAGATGTCAACGTCAAAGTTAGAGCCTGTAACCCTTGCCAGTTGTTTGCTAGAAAAAAAAGGCTTCCAACGTTACCTATGGTTCCTGTCAAAACCGAAGCCCCTTTTCAACAATGGGGGTTACATTTTATAGGTGAAATCAACCCACATTCTAGTGCTCAACACAAATGTATTCTCACCACCACAGATTATTTCACCAAATGGGTGGAGGCTATTCTGACTAGGAAGGCGACCGATTCGGTGGTGATAGATTTCTTGGAAGAGAGCATACAGTCCAGATTTTGTTGTCCCCGAAAGATAGTAATGGATAATGCCCAGGCATTCAATTCTATGGCAATGGTTAGCTTTTGCCAAAAATATAACATCATATTGGGCCACTCCACAGCATATTACCCTCAAGGTAATGGGTTAGCCGAATCATCAAATAAAAGTTTAATTACCATAATTAAGAAGGTGTTGAGCAAAAACAAAATATCTTGGCATGTACACTTAAGGTACGCTTTGTGGGAAAATCGGATAGGTACGAAGAAATCCATTGGTATTTCCCCTTTCCAAATGGTATACGGGACTGATGTAGTATTACCTATAAATCTGGCCCTCCCAGTAATGAAGCTCTAGCAAGATGAGAAAGAAGAGCCAAACCACATCACAAGAAGAATAAATCAATTGGTTGCGGTCCAACAACGCAGGACCGAGGTGGACGCAAGGATGCAGAAATACCAGGACAACATGAAAGAGTTGTTCGATCATAAAGCCAAAAACAAGGATTTCCTCCCCGACGATTTGGTTTTGAAATGGGATGCTAGGAGGGAAGATTCGGCAAAACATGGTAAATTTGATCAGATCTAGTACGGACCATTCAAAGTCTCAACTTCTGAAGGGAAGAATTTATTTATGTTAGAGAATTTGGACAGTAAAACTCTTAGCGCCCCTGTCAACGGGCGTTATTTAAAGCACTATATGCAATAATTCAGTCCCAAATCTCCATTGTATATACCGGTTTGTGTTTCCCTTTTTCATTTTTATAAACTTTTCGGTAAGTTCATTTTCATCGCAAATAAAATAGGTTGTTGATTTCCTAGAAGTAGAGACATAAATTCTGACACCCAGAATCCCATAAATCCTGAAGACCTGATACTCTTCATGTTGTTTCATATAGGCCTCTGAATTACAACCCAAACTGCGAAAGGAGAAAAGGACGGTCAGGTATCCGGAAATTGACCCACCCGAAACAGGTGACAAAGAATATTTTTTCAAGAAGAAAATGAAGTGGTAAGGCAAGGGGATGAATTTCCAAAGTATCTGGATTTTCAAACGAATATCAATTAAACACGATAGTGGTCTCACAAGTATGATGTATTCACCTGAGTCAGGATTGCATGATAACATCCGGTTTTTTGTGGCCCATGGCCTTCTCTCTTTCCCTTTTTCACCCTTGTTCCTTTCTCCTTAAGCTCTGACACCTGCCCATACCATCCAAAGAGGAAAAGAGATTCTGCTTCCATTTGGGAAACTAGTGAACGTCTCCAGAAGTGAGTTGGTCTTCACAACTTCTCATTCCCCTGCTGAACAAGGCCATGCGTAGGCGGATCCTAACTCTCGTAAGTCTTTTAACAGTTTTCAAATGGTTAAGTCTTGCTCAAAAGAAGACCCCTGAAAATGAATTCCCCCCTTTTTCCTGTGGACTAGGGCATTGTGAAGGTTAAGAGAAAGTTTGTCCAAAGCACTCAAAGCAAGTTGACAGGCCTTTGTTGTGAATTTTACACAGATATCACCCCTGGTATTATTTATACAAATTGATTGCCCCCACTTCATTTTCCAAAAATAAAATATAAGACAAATGGTGAAAGAAAATTCATAATTGATTGCCCCCATCTATTCCAAAGAGATGATGAAAGGAAATTCATAAAATGATTGCCCTCATCTCATCATTTAAATGCATAATTACCTTTTGAAGTGGTGAAAGGAAATTCAATAAAGGGGACCAGATAACTTCACCGGGGTACTGAATAGGCTCGCTGGCAGTGAAGCAATGTCTAAGATATCTGTAAGGATGTCATACATAAATCATACTATGCTATGGTAATTAGCTTTCTCGAAAATGGATCTACATCTCAGGTTCATTACAGGTCTCCCTGATTAAAAGCATGGATTTTACTTCATTTTGATGTAAGCCAAAACCCACAAGACCTGTTGAAATTCCTAAGATTTGTTTGGACCATCTTGAGCAGACCCGATTTCAATGTCGAGGAAGGGAAAGTTACTGTGGGCTTCAGATGAGCTTAGAAAGTGTTACGGGTTTTGAAAGCTTTCCAGAATTAAATTTGAAACCTCAAGGTTCTCTATGTATCCTCTTTCCCAACCAGTTTCTCAAAAGAAAACTGATGACTCCATTTACTCATACAGGCACTCGGTCTACTGTTCTTCTCGTCCCGCGAGGAGGCGAGATCCCTAGTTGGATCCTATGTTGGAGCCGCCTTCTTCTAAATAAGTGAGATGTTATACTTAAGCCCAAAAAGCTAGTTTTGGGATTTTGTTTGTTTCATGGCGCTACCCACTGAATCCTTAGTATCCCGACATGTGAAATGGAGATAACGGTTTTAAAGTTTACCCAAGTTAGTGTCAAGAGTAAATCACTTTAAACCTTAGTTAAGCACTATCGTGATTTTGGGACTCGGCGATCGCTCTCCCAAATAACAGTGCCTTCGTAGCTTCGAGTCGTGAAGTCATGATATTCATTAATTAAGCATGGGTTAATTAAGAGCTTAAGTCAGATCACGAGTAATCAACTAAATCGCAGCATCGTGATTTTGGGTTTTGGGGGCTCAAAGGTTAGGAGTGAAATCTTCCGATATGGCGAACGCCAAAAAAAGGGGATTAAATACTAAAATGCACTTAATTAAAGGAACTAAACTGGATTAATCAACGCATTAAACAACCTTTAACACACACCATCTACGGAGTAAGTTTTAAATGTTTTTGCGTTTTTTCGTGTTACGACTCGTCAAGCATTTATGGCATTTATTTGAATTTCAATGAGGTGACAAATAGTAGGATCTCGTTTTTACTTCTAAATCTTTCTATTAAGTGATTTGACTGTTCTGTTGGCAAGGACACCAGGGGTTTAAATGACCAAGATAGAGAGTTGTTCCTTCATTATTTCAGTTCTCATTTATATTTGCGCGCAGAACCATTTTACCAGGATAACTGTTGTTTGTGATTTTCAATTTTTTCGACAGGTGGTCCAGTTGCAGGTTTCTCTATCATGGCTCCACGAAAAACACCCAAGTCAGCTGCCAAGAGTTCAGGTTAGGGTTCATACGTTGTTTATGATACCTCTCCCTGAAGTATTAATTCTATCAAGACATGGTCATACGTTTCCAACATTCTGCAATCCGAGTCAATAAATTATTTGGATGATTCTAGCGACAACGAGAAGGATGATTTATGAACCAAATACAAAACCATCGCTCAAGCAGAGATGCACAAAATAGCGGCGATGCCCCAACTTCTTCCCTATTGCGATATGATCAGGTGGGCGCTAGACCATGTGGACATCCCGACCAGGATGATTATCAATGAACAAAAGGTGACGATTGGTACTTTCAGGCCAGAACATTTTGCGAGAAATGTATAAATTATCACCCACGTCGAACCTTACTCACAATGCCAAATTTCTAGAAGGTTTCAAGAAGAAGGAGTGCGAGCAGTATGAAAAACGTTTATCCGATCTGATCAAAGATTGGGTCTCACACCCTGCGAAATTCAGAGCTGACACTAAGGGGATCTATTCAATCTCTTCCTTGGAGCCACAGTTCAAGTACATAGAGATGATGACCTGTAGGTTGTATGGGAAGGAAGACACTACCCATTTTTTCCTCCCATGGATGCCACTCATTCATACAGTCGTTGAGGTTTTCTCCTTCGACTGGGCCAAACTGTTGTCTGACAGTCTGACCAGTCAAATTACCGAATATCGAGCACAGAGGGTGAGTAAGAAAGAAGCTTCATTCTTTATGTCTACTTACATCATGGATGCCATCTGCTTCATGACACCCTTCCCACTAATGAGCTGGAGTTGGGTTCCATCTAATACAGAGCCTATTCATGTCTACCACTCGAAGCTTTGGGAGGATAAGACCAAAGAATTCATCTATGAGATATTCAACTGGGTAATGGTGCCATTGCATCTCACCATCTTTGGCCAACCGCCTCCTAGGATTTCAGATAGCGTCGCGACCAACCTAAGTAGCGTGGCAGATTGGTATCTAGAGGCAGAATTTTTGTATATCAAGATTTTCAACACCTTTGTTCCTCCATATTCTCTACCCCTATTCTTGCCAGATAAGCTATTGTGTCGCAAGATCGCCATACAGACTATGCTCGGCGGAATCAGCAAAGAGCTCAAAGGAGTATAAAAAAGGTATGGCCACACTTCCCTATTCATATTGGTGCATATTCCTTGTTAGATTTTGGCCACGCCAAAGCCAAGGCTACGGATTTAGAAGAAATGAAGCTGGTCGTTATTGAGTTCAAGAAACACGGCCCTAGTAAGGTTGTGAGAAATCACCTGGCGAGTTGTGGCCTGAAGAGAGATGAACATGAGGATTCCCCTCATGATGAGATATTATGGGGTGCGAGGTCCTTATCAGAAGTCCTAAGTCAGATTCAAGCCCTTCCACCCAGAGATATGGCCGATTTTTTGAAATTCCAAGAGCACCGACGGAGTTGTCTCCCCAAGATTTTATAGGGTGAAGTTGTTAAGCCCTAATATTGGCTCATTACCCCTTAATTGGGGCATATTAGATTAGTAATGCTATTTTATTTATGTCGGCTTAGGCCATTAGTTGTAATTTAGATTAGTAATGTTA